>JBBPBS010000207.1:8687017-8755732 GCA_037974835.1 Cicer judaicum | reverse complement strand
TATTTTATTATATTAATTATAATAAATTTAATTTTTTATTTTAAATACTCCATTTGTCTAAAGGACATTTAAGGAACTTTTTTTTTATTAAATTTAAGAAATATCTATACATAAAATGAACACATTATATTAAATATCTACTTTTTTTAATATTCACATATATAACTTTTTATTCAATTACTGTGTCAGCAATTAATATAATATTTTCTATAAATAGTAATATTTTACAAATAGAAAAGCCAACACAATTTTTATGTTATGAGTTATATAAAAAATATGTGTCAAATTTCTATAAAAAATATAAGTCATTTTTTCTTTTTTTTAGTACACAAAAATAAATGAAAAAACTTTATTTTGTAAATTAGAATAAAATTCACATATTAATCAATTTACATTTATTATATATATAGATTGACATAGACAAATAAATCCAAAAGTTTAATATGTTGCACACTTTTGAATTTAAAAGTGCAACATTCATTTTCTTGTTCAATATTTATAGCATATCTCCAAGCAAAATATCCAACAATTTAATTATACAAAAATAATTATATTTAGGATCACATTTTTCTGCAATTGATCAAACAAATTAAAGTAAATGCAAATTCAGAATTCGATTCATATGTTGTTCTTTCTTTGCATGTTTAGTCTCTCCATCACCTCTATCAGATACAAAGATTAGCTGTTACAGAGTACTTGAACCAGAAAATTCTAAACATCAATCATAACATTGTTAACTAGCATCTAATAAGTCTAACTAAAAGTTAATCTATTAAGTAAACCAGTACAAGAAAGTAACTTATCTACAATCACTACAAAAAATCATTTTAGCTTTTCCTTATGATCATTGACCAAACAGGTTCATAGGTTAAGGAATCAATTAATGGTGTTAACATCCTACATCAAGAACAGCTGCATTCTTTTGAGCACTAAACATAATAATCTCTTGCAGCAAGCAAATGTACCAATCCTCCAAATTCTTACATCAACAATTCTCCTGATATAAACAGCTTCTTTCCCTGAAGGCATAATATAGCATGAGTTAATATTGCTATTAGAATTGTAAATATTGAAAAACACGCAGCATATAACATGTGATGATAATGCAGAGGGCCACCCTTGGTAGGACAACTTATCCTATTTGTTTCAAAAATAATGAGAGCAGCAAGGATTGAAGATTTTAAAAAACAATCTGCAACCGCAATTGTGGTTGTGACATCAAGGTTTTTGATGTCACTGCAACGGCCACAAACATGTCAACATTATTTGTATTTACATGCAATTTTTCACAATACAAAGGATCAGAATTTAAAACTTCGGTTGAATTATAGACAATATTGTAAAAGGGTTATATCATGTCATGCACTATTTATACCAAAAGTTTATATTTAGAATAGAGTGAATTTACCTTATATACTCAATCTTTCTCACATAGAGCTTCTACCAAAGTTGATGGTAGTTCAGATATAACTTGATTAACCTTACATTCACGAGGAGACCTGTTTAAATAAAAGAAAAAATAATGTCAGAGAGAAGCATTGGATTTAGTGTAATAACAATGAGTATTGCAGCATTAGATTATAACAATACCCTGAAGGATTATCATTTGAATGACTTGGTGTTTGATCGCCCAAAAAACCAATGTCGTCACAAGTAAAATCTAGATCATTTAACATTTCAGTAAATGAGAAGTCCAAGCCAAGGGCATCAAAGTTAGGGAAATCCATGTCAAATAAGTGAACTTCATTGTTTGAAGTCTCATTAGGTGGCAATGATTTGTCCAAGTCCAAGCTTGGAGGCTTATCAGATGAATCAAAGTCCAATCTGCTTCTGACATGATCTCTCTTGATCGTCTTGTCCGAATTCATTTTAACAGGAGAAATGCAATGACTACTCTCTATATAAGCCATTTGTTTTGCAGGGCTAACCATAACTCTCTTGGTCGAAATTACAGTGTAACAAGTGGATGTAGTCTGAGAAATCTCAGGAGGGGATATATTTGTATCGCTTTGATTGGAATTTGCTCTCGGAGGTGTCTTTGGAACTGGTGAATTGGTTGGGATAGAAGCTCGAGGCTGGTTAAATAAGCATTTCACGACACTCGATCCTTGAACCTGTGGTCCACTTGGTACACAGTTCACAGCTGGTGATTGAGTTGCAGTAGAAGGGTGAGAAACTATTTGATGGTTGACAGCACTGTTTGATTGTGGCAGCGTGTTTTGACCTGAGAGTGATGACATAACAAAATCATAATCAGCACTTTCATGAAATTTGAACGAATACTTATCAAATGCAAAAGCAAACAGACAAGTACAACTATACCATGAATTGGAATTTTCCTACTCGATGATCGACCGCCACGAGATCTCTTGGCAGCTGAAGGTGCATCAACTGCTTTAGTATCTTTTCTCTTTCTGTCAGATACACTCAAAATTGGTGTTGTGAAGTTTCCATTCTCTGCAATGGTGTTATCTGACTGAGGAACTGAGAGTATATTTGATGTGTTTTGATTTGTAATGGTATTAGTAGGAACACCTAAATAGAATACAGCAAAGACCGCAATTAAGAAACATCACTACATAATTCAAAACAACATGAAAAGTTGAATGTTAAATCAGTTTTCACTTCAATTGAAACTTAGTCCTAAACTGTGGTTTTGATTAATAATTTGTTTAGAACTAACTGTAGAAACAAAGTTATAGAACCATACTTTTAGACATTACCAAGAATCAACTAACTGTATCTAGGGTTTAAAAAAATATATATGTCTATGGCTGCAATTTGGATTGCAACATCAATGTTTATGATGTCTCTGCAAAGATAAAACTACCGCAATTGAGATAGCATCAACCACACATTTCATCGCAATTCTCCGCAATATTAAAAATCAAAAGTACAACTATAATTTAAACATCAAATGTATCTAATTATTAACTAACCCTGACATAAACATATCATAAAGTAGACACAATTGAGGTAACATCAACCACATTTGATTGAAATTCTCCACAATATCAAGAATCACAGAACAAAACTATCAGTGCAATTTAAAACTGGGTGTATCTAATAGAACTAATTAACAAACTCTAAAGTAAACATAATTAACAGCAACTAATCAGGTAGCAACAATTAACCTAAATTAAAACAAGATCCAAAAAAATCACCAACATTTCAACTAGCACTAATTAACCAAGGAAAGTGTTTAGTTACCAAGTTTCGATTGAGGAACCGTCACAGGCTTTGCATTCGACACGGGAACGTTGGTCGAAGAAATACTTTTACTAGCAATGTAAACATTCATAACATTTTGCACACCGTGCAACAGATTCTGAATCCTGTTTTTCTCTTGCTCCATGAAAACCCTTTCTTGATCCAACATCACCTTTTGTTCTTTCAAACATATATACTCATCAAGCATCTCACCCAAGCTCAATAAACTCTTCGGAACCTAATAAAATAAATAAATAAAAATTAAAACTTTAACATTGATGAAAACGACCCATTATTGAAAATGTGAATAAAAATAAAAAATAAGAAAAAGGGGTTGTTTAAAACGGAAATGGGTAAGGAAAAACCTCGTTGATTGGAGAATGTGCTATGAAGGAAGAAGCTTCATTTCGGAAGGATTTTCTAGTTTCGGAGAAATTGTTGTCGCAGAGGTATCTGTCGACGATGAAAGCAACTTGGATCGGAGTTACCTTACCTTTTCCGAAGGTTTCAGGTTTTTTAGGTTTGGATTGTTTTCCCATTGTTGTAGATTTTGGAGAGTGTGATTTGGTGAAGTGAATGTGTTATTATTTATTTATTTTTAGGGATTGTTGAAAAGTGTGATGAGAGAGGGAAGTGAAAGGCGCGAGAGTCCTGTTTTTTTTTTGTTTTGCGTTTCAAATATTTATTCACTGTTTTGGCGGAAACTACAAAATAGATAACGTTGGTTACCGCCTCTTATTAAGACCCAAAACATGAGAAGATAATTATTGTTTTTTTATGAAGAGAAAAAGATAGTTAAGTTGAGGAAAGAAAAAGATTTTGAGATTAATTTTTTCTTTTTACACATGGATTCAACTATTATATAAGTTAATTGTATGAATTGTATTTAAAGACTTAGTTTTTTTGAATTTTTATTATATTTTAAATATTGAATTCAGTTTTAATGTGAGATTTATTTGTATCTTTAAAAAAAACGTAAAACCTATTTTAATTCACGGAAAATAAATTTTAATTTTTAGAAAAAAAATAAATTTTTAAAGTAAATTATTGTAATTTATTAATAGATTCTTTTTATGAAAGATCGGTGAATTTCAATTATTTAAATAATATATTATTTTTATAAACTTCACAACAAAATTTTAGATGATGACAATCATTTGAGTCCACTATTTAATCATATATACACATTTAAAGAGGGATAGAAAAAAAATTAAATGATAATTAAATTAAATGATAATTAAATTAAATGACAGTCATTATGTATTTTTGTGTATGTGGACCAAAAACTTGAGACCAACGACCTCAAATTGGTGATGTTCACCTATCTAACTAGGTGTCCACTTGTTGTTTACTATCTTTCAATTTGTTTCATTGTTGTTGAACTTGTGATAGTATCTCCTTGCATATGGCCTATGGGTAACATCATTTTATGGGATATCATTCTCTTCATCAAATTAGACATCAACTTTTGTTGGCTTGTGATACCCAATGTAAAAATATTACAAAAGTCGTAAGTCATAAATCAATGACAAGCGGATAACACAAAAATATTGTAATATCATATTTAGTTACGATACTTGTGTCATTCTAGGTGGTCCTATTAGACGGAAGTTTATTGTGACAATCACTAAATTATTATTAAATATTTTTTACATTATCAATAAATCACAATTAATTATATGTAGAAAAAAATACATACACTAACAATATATATATTTTTTTTACAATGATATCAAAATGGCGATAAAACAAAACAAAAACAAAGAAACGATGATACCCTAGGTGCAAAATTCTAGTGGAGTATGCATGGAGAAGGCCACTCATTTTATAGAAGATGGTTGTGCCAAATCTTTATATCATCCCTACCAATGATCATGATGACAATTGGATTCAGATTTAATAGGTACCCACAAAAAATAAATCTATAATAAATGGGGTAAAAATCTTCATAATGGATATAGATACGGGAACGAGTAATTATCCACAAAATTAAGTAGGTATCGATGCAGTTACGGGTACTATAATACTCACCCCACTTCGCACCCGCACTTATATAAATATATTATTTATTTATGGCTTAATTGCAGTTTTAGTCCCTCATATTTTTACTGATTCACGAAATTGGTTTTCCTATTATAAAAGTCGATAATTTTGGTCCCTCTCTCAAATTTTTGAACTAAAAAATAACGATTTGATATATTTTTAATGACGTGACATGCAATTATTTGACATAGAACCATCTAGATGGATTAATTATTTATATGTTATTAAAAAAATTAAAAATATGAAAAAAAAATTGAAGTTGAAATATAAGTTTTTACGTTTTATTCTAATTTCTTGAGTATTGTTAATCATCCTACATCGTCGTATCATATGTCACATTACCAAAATTGTCGACTTTTAAAATAGGATAACTAATTTCATAAATCAGTAAAAATAGGAGAACTAAAACTGCAATTAAGCATTTTGTCTGTTTATTTATTTATTTATTATATTAGTGTTTAGTTTAATTAATTGTTTTCTTTTATGTTTTAACATCTATTAATATCATTGAACCACTACAATATTTATAATTGAAAGATAAACACTTGTAAATTTTTTAAGAATTTGATTTTAATAAATAAGTAAATAACTATGACTTAACTAAGAGTTATATCTTATAAATCATGATTTTATAATTATACTTGTAATTTCTTATAAATTGTTTTTATAGATTTCGAATAATATTGTCGTATGACTTGCAACTTCGTAAAATATTATTATGGATATTTAAATGTGTATTGTAACGAGTGTTCATTTGAAATATTTTGAGTTATAAAATATTTTGGTTTATAATACTTTATGATTGTATGTAAAGGATTTAAGATGTTTGAATAATTTTTAAATTTAATCACAACAATATAATTTATTTATCAATCTATTTTAGTTAGAGCGTGGATAATAAGCACGAATACTTAAGTACTCAAATAACAAGAGTACAAGTGTTAAAGTTGATATCCAAAAGAATATATGTATCACGAGGAATACTATAATATCCATCAAAATCTTACCTATTGTCATTTCTCGTCCCATTTGAAGCGAAAGCTCCATAATTCACCCTCTTTTTCTTAAACTCACAATTTCTCTCCATCTCATCGTGCAATGGATTTGCTTCCACCTAGTGTTGGATTATTTTTTAATATTTAATTAAATTAAATTATATTTTTAAATAATTATTTATTCATTTGATAATATAGACATTGTTTTTTTATATTTATTTTGCCACTTAATCACGTTTTATATTAATTAAAAGTCACGACACATGTTTTTTGAGGTGGGAAAAAATTGAAATAAATGTGAAAATAAAATAAAAATTTTCTTTTATTTATGTAAAAAAAAATAAAAATTTAATTTTAAAATAAAAGAAACTAATTTTATGAGATTCATAAAATAAGAGAACAGAAAGTGCTTAAGTCAAGTTGGTATGAGTTTACTGACCAAGCCCAAGCCAAAGCTGATGCGAGCCAAGTCGATAATTGACCATAAGCTTAGAGCTGACACCACAAGCTTATAACTAGTTTCTATATTTAGCTTACATGTAATCATTAGGCTGGCTGTAATTGTGATTAAATCAAAGACAATGATAAAATGATTTTCTTATGCCCATGCAATCAAATTAAACATTGAGTACAATATTGTAATTATAAATATATATGATATTATTATCGGTAAATTATACTATTACAATATTTTTTTTAAATAAGTGATTAGAGGTTTGATTCCTGATTTATATATATATATATAGAAAATAATCTATTTCGTAGATTCAATAGATTTTTTAAAAGAAAATAGTCGATATTAAATGATAGTGTAAAATTCGTACCTGTAATATAGTAATCTAAATTTTCAAAATAATATAGTAATTTAAATCTTCAAAATATTTGTTGAACTAATTCATACTAAAAGATTTATGCGAACATTTATTTCATTAAAAAATTAATGAATAATATGCTATTGATTCAAGAGATTTTGCATAGATTGAATGGTTGTGGTAAAATTTGCTAATTTAGCTTAGAATTAAGATTCAGAAATCAATAACAAATCACATACCTAATATACCCTTTGGTCCAAACAAAGTCCATTATCTTTAGAATGAGTGCCAATTCTGCATCAGTGATATTAGATTATCTCCCAATACTATTAAAACTTTCAATCCACTAACCATATCCACTCCTTGTAAAGCCCACCAAAACTAGCTTTATTTGTGCCCACTAAGAAATTGCCATCTAGATTAAGGATAATGTATATGAATTGAATGTTTTCTAAAAGGGCAAAATAAATTTACTACACAACTTTTTATAACAATCTCTTATACTCATAAACAAATATAGAAGATGATTCAAATTCATAGATCATATATGGGACAGTATTAAGAAGAGTTGCAAAATGTTTGAAAAAAAAAAGTTGCAAAATGTTTTACAATAAATACTAAATATTATTTTTTATTTTAAAAAGTTTAAAAATAAAACTCAAAATGCATTAAATATAGAGAAAAATAGAAGGATATCTTAGGTTCAAATTTGTGCTCTAATGTATCAAATGTATCTACAATATCTAAGTTGTATTTAAGAGATACAAATATTAAAATTTTGACAAAGTAATGATTGCAATAACTAAGTTTGATTTAATTTTTGAATTAATTTCTTGTTTTCTTTTAAATTGCTCTGCTGAGTTTCAAAATACGCATGCTATAATTTTTTTTTTTGATTTTCTTTTAGAATTTATAAAAACATCATTTGTTTTTTTAAACACTAATCTCGCATATTTTTATGAAAAAATCAAAATATTTATTTACTCTTAAAAATATTAAAATTAATGATTAAAATATATTTTTGATTCTAAACTTTTAAAATTCAACGATTTTGATTTTTATATTTTTAAAATAGTATTTTTAATCTTTTAATTTTAATCTATTTTACAAATTGATGATCTAGTTAATTTTAACTAAGTTAAAACTGACGTGATATTTTTAATATCTAATATTATGTAGGATATTACTTTGACTTTAGATTATTATTTATTATCATTATAATTTGAAATAGAAATATTTGAAAAAAAAGAGCGTAGAAAACATCACCAAGGATGAGATAATTCTATTCGCTAAAGCGTCCAAAGTTCTATTTGCTAAAGTTCTATTCTCTTCAACTTGATTCGCTTACTTGTTGGCATTGTAATAAGACTCTTAACCAAAAAATGACATGGTTGGTAGTTTAGTCGATTTCTACCGACATGTTAAAAATATAATAGATAATCATATTATTCTTAAATTCAAGAGTTCTCATCATTTGAATTGACATTAGTGACATTCTTTCATCAAACAACAACGATGCTAACAACAACTTAAAAGATTAAAATTTGAATTACACACGCTCTTGATTTTTATTTTCAATTTTTTTTTAGAATTATAATTGTAATAAAAAAACAATTTAAAAACAAAGTACCAAAATCAAGGGGTTACTAATTTGCAAAAGAGCTTAAGTTTAAGGCCAAAAATATTATTTTGAAACTATGAAGACCAAAATTGTCACATTCAAAAAGTTAAGCAAAAATACATTTTAGCCAAAACAAAATTAATTTGACTATCACTTTGCATTATTAAGACCCAGAAAATATAGCATGTTATTTTGAGTCAATAAAAACTTCAAATTAATTTTGAAATCATTAAAATATTAACTAAAATTACTGCGTTTTATCTTAGGGGCTAATAGTATACTAAAGAAAAAAATAATAAAAAACGAAAATCATAAGGATTGGCATCTTGAGAAGATGAAAGGAGGGGCACTGCTGCTTCAACTATGGAATCCACCACCACGTTTCCACACTCTCTCTCTCCCATCTCTCTCCTCTCCTCTCCCTTTCTCAATCTCCGCCACCCAACAACAACAACAACTCCTCACAGCTAAAGAGAGAAGACAGTTAAGAAACGAACGAAGAGAGAGCAATAACTGGAGAGAAGAAGTTGAAGATAAACTCATTAAGAAGACTAAGAAAGAAAATAAATCATGGATGGATGAACTCAACCTTGATAATTTAATGAAATTGGGTCCTCAATGGTGGGTTGTTCGTGTTTCGCGTGTTAAGGGTCACTATACTGCTGAAGTTCTCGCTCGTTCTTTGGCTAAGTTTTTTCCTGACATGGATTTTAAGGTTTGTGTTTTAGTTTTTTGCTTTATTTTGTTATTGTTTGCTTTGAAAATGTTGTGTTGGGTTCTCAATTTTATGGATAAGAAACTATTGAGCATGGTGATGGACATAATTAGTTAAATATAATCAATATGTAGGTACAGTGTTAGACACCAACACACACTCTCTGTAGCACCGGCATCTCTAATTGAAGATATCAAACATATTTGTATCGAACATTGACACCTTAACCCCATTCATTTAATTCATTATCTCAAATTATAGTAGGTGTAGAAATGTCAGTCTTTTATACGGTGGCAGTATTTTGCTTCATATGACACACTTTTGATCAGAAGTGTCGGCACTATACATATAAAGAAATGGTTTAACTTTATGTAGTCTATGTCTGTGTCTTTGACACTATGTTTGAATGAAACTTTGGATTGATGTGAATGAAGGGCTGTGGAGTGAAAGGAAAAGTATGTGTAAACTCTGTAAAGTTTCAGTTTTAGTATATATTTGGATAGACCGCGGGCTTGGCAAAATCACGGTGGCACCATAATCGCTGTGGCTTACCTTATTTTGTCAATCTCACTGCCAATCCAAACATGCACTTAGTGTGTCTTTGGTTTTGCGGCGACAAAAATTGATCTTGAATGAAATAATTTTGTAAAATTGATTTTAGTTAATAGTGAGTTGAATGTAAAGTGGTTTATATTCAGACACATTTACGTAAATGTTAGTTAAACAATAAATTTGAGTGTGCAAATTCTGTTTGGAGTCAAGATGCAAATCCTAGCTTCAAGTTAGAATCAATTTTGGAGGATAAATCAATTCTACTTAATAACATCGTAACATCTCAAAATCAATTCTACACTCATAGGGTCAATTTTGTCTCCTCCAAAAGTGGTTCCAAACATACACTTGTAAAAATGAAAATAAAAATTAAGTAGGAGATTAAGTTAGTAACTTGAGTGTGAATCATTGATTTGGTCTTTTAGACGAGTCGGTCAATTTAAACACTAAAATTGACAAAATATTGTTGATATTGAAAATCTTTGATCACAATTTAGTCGTTTTAGATAGGTCAATTTTGTCATAAATTAGTTGAGAGGGACTAATGTGATAGAAAGTTTTCAGTTCTAGGAATCATTTTGTTATTTAGTTAACTTGGGAGACGAAATTGTCCGACCTATAATTTTAGGAACTTAAATGGTGATTGGCTCATGTAGTTTATGATAATCTATAATTTAGCTACATTCGTTCTAAATAAAAATCTATTAAATTACAATGGATTGGGTGCAACAACACAAGTGATTAATGCACTTCATCTAAGGTCAAAGTGTTTGGGTAGTTTGATCACTGGCTGAAACAATATTTGCTTAGAATGTACTTACTTTTTTACCAAACTCCGAATTAGTCATGGTTCCTTTTCCATAGATACTTAAGGGTTAGAGATGAAAACATATTACAGAAACTTATTTGCAATGACTTTCATACCCTTCCTTCTTTTATTTCTTGTGTTAAACTCTCCATCTAAACACATTGTTTGGAGCTCGTAGTTAACAACCTCTACAGCAGTGACATTTCGGATCGAAGACATGTTTCAGTGTCCGACACCGGCACATTGGTTACAGTTAATTCATTTTTCTTAAATTATTACCGGTGTCGATGTGTTTTCTTCGTTGTTTCCGGTGTCCGTGTTAGTATCCATGCTTCATAGCTAACAACCCTATCGGCTGAGGGGATGAGAAAGCGAAGTAACCTGATGAACAACTAAGAAATTTTGTTTCATATGATGTTTGCTTGTTTATTTATTGATCTGTGGTAGTGTTTGATTTTAGGTATATGCTCCTGCTATCCATGAGAAAAGGAGATTGAAGAATGGTTCCTACTCCGTTAAACCGAAGCCTCTTTTCCCGGGTTGTATTTTTCTGAGATGTGTATTGAACAAACCACTGCATGATTACATAAGAGAGTATGACGGTGTTGGTGGCTTTATTGGATCCAAGGTTGGAAATACGTAAGCGCCTACAACTTGTGTTTAATGCATTACCAATTTTTTCCCAGTTACATCTTTTTCCATTTATAGTTATACCGAAAAATTAGATCATGTTTGCTATACCATTTTCATCAAGTTTTCAAATAAAGTAATGAAATGTGGATAGTTTTGAAAGTCAGCAACATATTTATAACCAAGGTTATTTAATGTTAAAGGGAGCCTTGGTGCAACGGTTGAAGTTGTTGCCTTGGTGACTAGGAGGTTATAAGTTTGAGTTGTTAAACTTTCTTGAAAATGCAGCATAAGTCTGCCAACTATTGTTTCAGAATAAGAATCAACATGCCATTATATTATCTGAGAACTTGATGACAATGATATAAGGAGTTTGAACCTTGTTTCGATAAATAACTTAATTAAATGCTTATAACATAAGAGCTTATCATATAAGTGTTTATGTATAAGATACTGCTATAACAAAATCAAAAATGAAGTCAAACTGTTTGCGCATGAGCTATCTTGTAGAGCTTATGAAAATAAGCTAAAAACAACTTATGGACATAAGTTGTTTCCATAAGCTCTCTCTCAAAAAGTACCAAAAGTGTTTATGTCAGTAGATACGTTCTAATAACACAATCCAAATAGGCCCTTCATTCGAAAGTGTTTCTGTCTTCTACTTTTTGTTGCCTATTCCTGTAAATCTCTTTTTTGGACAGTGAGAAGTTCTAACATTAAAGAAACTATCTAATGTATCAAATGTATACTTTCTCATTTTCAGCCTAAGTTGAAGCTTCCAATTGTTTTATAATTTGCAGAAAAAAACAGATTAATAAACCAAGGCCAGTATCCGAGGAAGATATGGAAGCAATCTTCAGACAGGCAAAAGAACAACAAGAAAATGCCGACAAACTATTTGAGGAAGAAGAGAAAAATGCTGTCCTACACTCTGGGAAATCCAATACAGAGTTAGAACTAGATGTTTCAAAAACCATTGTCGATTCTAAGCCTAAAAGGGGTACGAGAAAAACATCTAAGCAGGCCACAGTCACAGAAGCTACACCTTCTAAACCGGATTATAAACTTCTTGTTGCGGGTTCCACTGTTCGTATTATATCTGGATCCTTTTCAGGGTTTGCTGGTACTCTCAAGAAGCTGAACCGCAGATCCAAAATGGTGAGCTTTCCTCCTTCACAAGAATAACTTGACTAAATATTATCGTTTTATAAGAAATGTGAGAGTTTAAGGACTTTGCACCGATAATGTAAAACATTTTTACACATTCATCCAATTAGATTTCACCATGATACCATTTTGTCAAATTATTTTCTGAAATATTTCAATAAACATCTATACTGTGAAATCTGATTGGATGATTGGCTAAGAAAGTTTTATATTATCGGTGTGTAATTTTTAAACTTAGAAGATTATACAAGTCTTTTGTGATTGAAATTGTTGATTTGTCTAAAATGGGTTGGTCACGTGGGCCGGTTGGCCCACAGGTGAGCGTCATTCCTAATTACATCCGATCCAATAGACTACTTGGATCGACAATAGATTTGGTTCTCAATCAGACCGGTCGGTCCAAGTCCAATAACACAACACTGAACACACAAATTTTATATGGCCTTCTAGTTTCTGTATTAACTCATTTAACCTTTCTTGGCGCAGGCGACGGTGCATTTAACCATATTCGGGAAAGAGAACATAGTAGATTTAGATGTTAGTGAAATTGCTCCAGAGACTAATGAATCCCTTTAGGTTCTCTCCCCTCACCTGATGGTATGTTTCACTCTGAAAATAAAACTTTCAAGAGTTGGTCTTTCGAATTTTTCCACTTGTCGACAAAGTCCCTTTTCTTAAAGAAAATTTAATGATTTTTTTACCTAGTGCATAGTTGTATATTATGAGACATGTACTTGTGATTAATTTCCAAAAATGAAATATGAGATGTTTATACACCGAGCCTAAAATTTGAAAGGGGTTTGTTGCACTGTACTGTTGTTAATGCACATTTCTTGACTGAATGAATATCTCATTCAAAGTTTTAGAAAACACTTCCAATCACAATTGTGACTACAATGTTTTTTTTATGTATGTGCAATCGTACAATCGCGATTGTATCGATATTTCGAAATACCAATTATTGTAATGTGACTGTGATTTCAAACCTTGCCTCTGAATTCATAAAAGAGATTGAGGGTTATGAAGTATGTTCACATGTCAACGAGGTTTACTCATATTTTAGCAACAACTTATTTCAACACATTTTTTGGGATTATTTTTTACATGAATTGTTAAGTAAGAAAGCTATTATTATTTGATATAGAGACTAAACCATTCAAACGTGCACACTAAGTCACTAACTTAGGTCGGCCATATATATTACTATAAATAAATATTACTAATATGAACATTCTAACCAATGTGACATGACATTGAACCTATTATGATCAACATGGATACATAGAAAAAAGTCAAAAACCACTAAATAGTGTGAATTGAATAAAAAAAAAAAGATACAGAAAGAAGCATGTTATTCAAAAAGTTTTCGTTTTGATTTTAAAGTTTTATGCCACCACAAGGGGATTTTTGAATGGTATACCAGCAGGGTGGTATAGGATCCCATCCAATTCAGTACCAATCACACCAAGTTTGATTGAATTGAATTGAATTCAATACGCCATAATTTATGTGATCAAATATAATTCTTGAAAATAATGTTGCAATAAACAAAGCCCTGGTCCTACAGAAAACCAAAAATCCCACATGTGGTTGATCATTGCTTCTATTTAGCACTTCGATGCTAACATCAACATGTATGATGTGTGGAAATCAAAATTCTGTGTGGTTGAGACCCTATCCTATGGACTTGATATTTCCTCGTAATTTGTAAGATATAAAAGAGAATGAATACTTTAAAAACTTTCATTTTGATTTATTGTTAGTCTAAAATATGTAATAACTTTTTTATTTAAAACTTAACCTTGTATTAAAAAAACTTTTAATCTTGGATTGTCGAAAAATAATTTAACTTTTCAAGTAATTTAAATAGTTTGTGGTTTTACTTTTAATTAGAAATATATTATTAGTTTGTATTTTTAAACATTTATTTAGAATACTGAAAAAATATGACAATTTTGCAGATTATGGTTAAAAAAAAACATGTACATCAATCAAACCCACCGTCCTATAAAAAAATAAAAAATCAAACACACATCAAGGTTTTGTCATTGTTCTTTTCTATCATAGTTCATAGTTGTTGTGTAGATCTGCATCAGACACGAACGAGATTTGAGGGGTGGGATGCGACATTGGATGAGGAAATAATTGTTTATTCCTACACATTTTTGTGGTCACGATAAATCATTAATCATATTCACTGTTTTCTGGCCACGATTTTTTTAATTCTACGTGATTTTCATAGTACTATTTTGTTAAAATTTAGATTAATTCATATATTTCTTAACATTTATTAATTTTGACAAAATATAATTACTTTTGTAGTAATGAGGTATGTCTACACCTAACTATTATTCTTATACTTTTCTTTACGCATACTATTCTTATACATATCCAGATTTTTATGAACTTTACCAAATTGAAATTTCGTTAGCAAAACAACCAATTAAAGACAAATATTCTCTATATATTACAATTCATATAATTTTGATTAAACTCATTTAGCGACATAGTTTTGATTAAACTCATTTAGTCATATTAGACGAGAGGAAATAAATAATAATAGAAATTTAATTTACTGTATAATTTTTACATTGTCTATTAATTATTGAATATTAGATTTTTAAATATTTAATTTGTATTTAAATTATCTCTAAAATCATGAATATTGGTAATGTATTATAATAGTGTAAAGTTCTTTAGTACATACCAATTAAATTACACACTATATGAGTATATAATTTAGTAATTTTAAGTGTAATTTAATATATAATTTGAAAAATTATTGAACTTTTAAACTTTTAAACTTTTTTAATCATATTTTACGTTTAATTTTACATACTTTTAGATTTATTTTATTTAAATTTTTTCAAATCCTTTTAAAATAGAATTCACATAGATGAAGAAAAAACGTAATATAAGATTTGTTTGATAGTCAAGAAAAAAATTTCAAAATAAAGTAAACAAAAAAGTATGAGTTCAATTTCTATTTTCAACAAATATATTAACGATATTAATAATTAGTAATATCAATAATTGGAAAAATAATAGATGGTAAAGAAAAACTTTTGAAGGAACACAAGAGTACCTAGCCCCGTTCCCACCCACCCCTTCTCTTCCTTTATTTTGGATTTGTCTATTGTATAACAAAGAGTGCCTAATTGAGTGGTGGTGGGTGATAGTGATACTTCAAAAGTGGAATTCCTATTCTCTCTTGCACTTTGTACATAACTTTTTCTCACTTCAACTATCAAAATAAAGTTAAATAATATTTCAAAATTTTGACAAAAATAATTATATTATTAGTAAGAATTCATAATTTTACAACAATAACGTTTTCTGTTCACATAGTAATTATGAGATTTGCACAAATTATTTATATGTTTTTCCATAAAAAAAAAGTTTATTTGTTTTGATGTAAGTGTTTAGATAATTTAATGATATACTCTCTTTGCAATCTACTATAAACAAAAAAAGATTTAGTTTATCAGATTTAATAATAAAAAAACTTTAACTAATTTATCTTGCATAAAAGAAATTTATTTATTTTATTTTATTGTTAAATTATTGTTTTAGTTTGTTAAAATATAAAATAATATCATTTAATTTAATGCTCGTTTAGTTAAAAATTTAAATTAATCTTTTATTTATGTTTTAAATTGAATCTATAATTTTTAAATTTTCATCAGTTAGAGGTTTTCTGAGTTTCTTCTTTCAAGAAGATGATCAAGAAAAATTTTGGATTTAAAAAACAAATATGAGAAGAAAAAGACTTAAAGTATCAATGTGGGTTGAAAATAAATTTAAATGATTAATTTGAAAAAAACAATTCAAAGATCAGTGAAAAAAAAACAAAATATTATTTTTTGATTTGATGTTTTCATCTGGACAATGTTAACGGTACATCACTGAATAAATAGATTAATAAACTATATTATTAAAAAATAAAATTTATATTAACTGAAGAACAAGTTTGTTTATAAGTAAATTCTAAGTGGTAAAGATCTTTGGAGTTTCCTCTATTTAATATTTTTTATGAAAAAAGACAAATTTAATTTTTTTTTTAGTTTGTCCGTTATTAAATAGAGTGAAAAGAATTTGTTTATATCGTAAACTAAAAGACTAAAGTAAAATTTCTTGCTTATATTTGAAACAAATATTAAATATTTTTTAGAAACAAATATGTTCCAAAAAATATTCATCCACACAAATCCTAGAATTAGGCCCTTCACAATTAATTGAGTGGACCATATTAACACCAAAATTTAAGAAGATAAAAGTTAAATGAAAATGGCAATACATCCAAGATTGCGAGTTCCACTTCCCACAAGGAATATTGCAAAAAATTAAATTAAAAAATAAAACTTTCCATTATTATATTCCCTTGGTCTTCTGCCACTGCAAAAAAAAGTGAACAACCATGTTGCATTATACAGCAAAAATCCATTAAATTTTCCACAACCCCCAATCCAACTTTCCCAATATTTTTCTCACTCATTACAACAAAGTTTCAACCTTTTGTGCAAAAAATGAAACCAACCAACAAACCCTAAAATCAAACCCAAAATTCACCACTTTTAATTATGGCATCATTCACAACTACCCATTACTTCAAAGCCTTAATTGTCATCATTTTATTCATAAAAACCCAATCTTTTGACCCAATTCCATTGTTCTCTTTTGCTGATTTTGAGAAAGATCTGAAATTTAAGTCCAATGTTGCACTTTTTGGTGAAGCAAAAGTTGTCAATGGTGAGTCCAAGATTCAATTCTATGGTTCAAGTGCTGAAATTGGGAGAGTAATTTACAAGAAACCCATCAAGCTTTTCCAAGGTAAACCTAATCAATTAGTTTCATTTTCAACTTACTTTACATTTTCAATTCCTTTTGAAAATGGGGGTGGTTTAGATTTTGTTATGATTCCAAAACATGGTGTTGAAAGTGTTAAAGGTGATCTTTTTAATCAAAGTTCATCTGGGTTTTCTCTTGGGTTGAAAAATGAAGATTTTGATGTTATTAATGTTGAGTTTGATGCTTCAAGGGATAGTAATAAAAATGAGATTTTGATTAGTTCTAAAGTTGGTAGTTCTGTTTTTGCTAAAAGAAGTAGCACCTACTTCACCAATTTGGGACTAAAAAGTGATGCAAAGTTGCATGCTTGGATTGATTATGAAGCAAGTTCAAGGAGATTAGAAGTTAGATTAAGTAAACATGGAAATTCAAAGCCATCTGATCCATTGTTATGGCACATAATCGATATAACTAATGTGTTAAAGGCGAAAGAAATGTTTATTGGTTTTAGTCCTTCGAATGTGAAGGGGAAAAGTAATGTTTTTCTGTATTCATGGAGCTTTGTTATGAGACATTTTCCAACACATTCAATGCATTCAGATCCACTTGATCCTAAGGTTTTTGTTAAAAACTCTGAAACCGCCACAACTATTGAACGAAAGGAAAAGGCGAAAAAGAGTGATTGTGTTTTAAGAATTCTTGCTGCAATGATATTTGGTACTGGATGTGGAGCATTAACAGCATTCACTGTGCTTTATTTGTGGACAATATTTGGCAATAAACGTGCAGTGGTAGTTGTTCCTGAAGGATGTGTTATGCAACCTTTAGATGTTGAGTATAAGAAAGTGAAAATTGTTGTAGATAATAATAAAACCATTGGAGATGGTAATAAGTAGGTATTCTTGATATAATTATCAACTATATGGAATTGGATTCCATGCAGTTACTGCGTGGATTCGGTAATTGATTTGGACTGTTCGGGCGAGATTTAGTACCGTTTGAAATTGCTGAGATCTGCATTGTGTGTTCATAGCCGTTGGATTGCAGATTGGCAGTTGAGATTTATTACTGCGTTAAACTGTGTGACTTCATCACTGCAGCAAATCTGGATCCGAACTATATCTGGTTGGCAACTTGTATTTTGTAAATTTTAGTGTTTAGTAGGTTTTGCTATGTTGTATCATGATTTATGGTAAAAGAACTATCTATTTGCTATGTTGGCCAAATTGAGGTTGAAATTCAACTATGCCATAAATACTTATTACTTTTTATGAAAGATGCTCAAATTGAAGTTATTTTGATTTATGTAGCCATGTTTTAAAAATCGAACTGGACATTGAATCAGTGTGACCTACTTCTGGTTCAAATGCTTTAAATCGCTCAAATTGGAATGAACCTACGATTGAATTGCTCAAGTAACCAAACCGTAGATAGTATCGGTTGATGACATTGAATAAAGTGACCTAGTAGTTCAACTATTTTAAACCGCTCAAACTAAAATGAAACTATGATTGAACTGCTCAAGTAACCAAAACTGTAGATAATGTTAGTTTAAGGTTCAATTGATTGAACTATCCAACACGGTTTGGTTTTTAAAATATTGGTATGTATGCTGTGAAGTTGCTGGCAAAGATTCTATTATATTATGATGAATAAAATCAGCCTATATCAAATGGCTCATAATATAAATTGGTTATTTAGGCCTTGTATGGTACATTGGTACCATTCACCAAAAAAAAAAACTAAGAGGTATAAGGGGAATGTATAACAGTTGTCATTGTTTTTTCTTTTTTCTATATATATCAATGAAAAGAAATGATATCTTCATTCCTTGATTTTATAAACAAAAGTGTGTATATGCATATATTATTACAAAAATATATTTGTTAAAATAACACAAATGAGTCTAACAAAATTTATTCCCTTACTTTTCTTTTGCTCTGGTGAGAGTATGAAAAAATTGCAAGCTTTGTGTAAGGATTGGGATTTTTTGTAATTAGAGTTCGACACATTGAGACAATCAAACTTCCATCAACGTTCAATTAAGATAAGATAGTCTATGTTTAAATTTCATATTAAAATTATATAATAAAAATAAAATGTGTATTTTTTAGGATTGTTTAATCAAAATCTGACGGTCATTAATTTTTCGCCTGTGTGGTCGTAGTCTATGGTGAATCCATGTGCACTTTTTTTTAATAAAAAATAGGTATAATTGCTCATGCGGTCACTTAACTTAATTTCAAGTAATACTTCAGTCTCTTATTTATTTTTTTTTTCTTTTTGATTTTTATTCTTTTATTTAATTTTAAATAACAATTTGATCGTTTATGTTTTAAAATGTCAATAATATTATCATTTTTTTACAAAAATTCAAAAAACTCATCAAAATTTTCAAATAAAACCCATAAAATTAATTCATCTTCAATATAATATAAATTTTATCAAATTCATAACTCAAATCTTCAAATAAACTCATGTTTTCATTCTTTATTTGATGAATTGGATGTTGCTGGAGATAAAAATGAGTTTATTTGAATATTTGAGTTATAAATTTGATGAATACATAATTTTCTTGAAATTTATATTGAATTTTGTGGGTTTTGTTCGAAGATTTTGATTAATTTTTTTAAGTTTTTCTAAAGAAAAGATAACATTGTTGACATTTTAAGATATAAATGATTAAATTGTTACTTAAAATTAAATAAAAAACTAAATCGAGAAAAAAAAAAAAACTGAAGTGTTATATGAATTTAAGTTAAGGAACCGCGATAACAATTATGCCTTAAAAATATTACAAAACTTAATGCACCAACCATATTAATATGTGAAAACTTTTCAATAAACTTGATTTAAATTTTATAAGTTTATAATTTATTCTGATATTAAGCTCAATTTTAAAATTTAACTAAAATAAATGCCGTATACGAATAGGGGTGTTCATGGTACAAAAATCGAACCGCATTAATGGTTTGGTTTAATTATTGAAAACTACTTTTAAATTAAGTTCAGTGCAATTTTGAATCGATTTAAAATTGATTTATAAATATAAACTAATTTAATATTTTGAACAAATTTTTGGTTAAAATCAATTTCAAAATAGTTATTTGAAAAAAGAATCATTAAATCCTTTTGATAAAAAAATATCAACTTTATTTCGAGAAAAATAAATATAAAAAATTTCTTAATAAAATTTTTTTTGGGAAACTTTTTTCGATTTTTTTTAAAAAAAAGTTTTTTTTGATTTTTTTTTTCTCTCAAATTTTGTAAGAAAAAAATGATTTAATTTTTCTTTTGAAAAAACAAAATTCTGATATTTTCTATATATTTTTTTTCGAGAAAAATAAATTTAAAAAATTTTGTAAGAAAAAAATCTTAATTAAAGTTAAAAAAATTTTAAATTTGGTTTTTTAATCAAGTTTGGTTAATCCTAATTTATTACATCCACAGCTTGTGACTCGACTCTTGCCCACTTCTGTTTTGGGATTTTTGGTTTGAAACTCCTTGTTGATTTGGTCTCTTCTTCTCATCATTCTCTGTATCTTTTTGGTGAGAAGAACAATTTCTTCATTAACATCTTCTTGTCCAATTTCTTCTGGTTCCTCCTCTGTTTGTATTGTGACACTTTCTTGAGATACCTTTAGAGCTATTGCCTTTCTTTTCTTGACTAGTTTCTCTTCTTTCAACAATACTTCATGTGCTCTTAAAGTTCCAATTAGTTCTTCCAAGGGAAGCGATTCAAAGTTCTTGACCTGGCTTAAAGCTGTTACTATTAGTCTCTATATGATTGGAAGACACCTCATGATTTTTCTTACTCTATCTTGTAATGAGTAAGCTTGCCAAAAAAACGCATTTCATTCACTATTGTTGTGAACCTTGAGTACATTTCATCAATAGTTTCTCCTTATTGCATTTTGAACAATTCAAATTTTATTATGCGAATGTCTATTCTTGTCTGTTTGACATGACTTATTCCTTTATGATGAGTTTGTAGTGTATCATATACTTCTTTAGCAGTTGTGCATTCATAAACTATTTCACTTTCTTCCTTGCTCAAAGCACACGATAAAAATAATTGAGGTTTAGAGTTTAGGAGTACCTTAGTTTTATCGTCAGCTGTCCAATCTGCTTCTTCCTTCGTAGCAGAGGTTGAATTATTTGGATCAACTCTTGGTATGAAACCTCCATCTGTAATGATGTGTCATATTCATGTATCTTGATATTTCAGAAACAACCACATCTTATTCTTCTACAAGTAATAGTCAGATCCATCAAAGTAAAGTGGTCTATTTGAAGATCCTCCTTTAACAATGTATTTTGCTTTCAACATATTTTCTTCTAGATCTTTACTCTAGCACTTGTTAGGTGTTTTAATCTTTTAGAGACTGAGCTCTGATGTCAATTGAAGTAGCAATGTCAATTTACAAGGAAAGGGGTTTGAATTGTAAATGTTTCTATTTAAAATTTCCTAAAAAAACTTAAGATTTTAACTCAAGAATGATCTTGGTTAGGAAAACAGAAAACGAAGAACGTTCATGGTTTTTACCAAAAAACAGAGAACATTCTTGGTTAGCTTAAAATCAGAAATTCACTTTATGCTTTTAACTTAAATGATTAATCATGCTTAATAAATAAGGAGATGGGAGAAAGAATACCATACACAGATGTATTCTGGGTCACCCAACTTGGGCTACGTCTAGTTCTCACAACTATGAGATTTTCCATTAAATGTTGAAAACAAAGAACCTTCTTGGTTTTACAGCACCTAGCTCAGATCAACCTTGATATGTTACACACTTAATTTCTTTCCACCCAGAAAGAGATTAATCATATCAACTGTTAGCCTTGATAAGATATCTTACAATCTACCCAAACTATACTAAACTATTTTAGTTCGAGATTTACAATAATGATAAAATTGTTTTTGGCAAAATTTGAGATGTCTCAACTCTTGTTTGAGATTCGATTCTTTACAAAGAATTCAATACAATAATAAAAGAATATTGAAATATAATCAGAATTGATTCTTTCTTGAGAAAGTGAAAATTTCAAGTATGTGAATGTGAATGATTTAATGAGACTTGTTAGCACTTGAACTTCTGCAATTTCCTTTAGCATTGGCCATCCTTTTATAGGCGTTTTTGGAGCAATTAATAATGGTCAAAAGAGCTATTGGTAGTGCTCTGTCAGCTTTGACCAAACCCAACATATATTATAGCCTTTGAACACTTTTTGAAATTTGTTTGATTGAATGTATTGCACGACTTTCGTACCACCAAAACACAATTATAAATTTAGGAAATTTGTTTGAAATATGATCTAGAAACCAAAACACAATTATAAATTTAGGAGAATAATGTTATAAGGGTTTGATGGTCCTTGATTTCATTTGCACATTTCGGGCTATTTTCATACCACCCGACAAAAATAGACCGAAATTCGTATTCTCAGACCATACGATGGTTAGTGTTTGAAACCTGACCCATAACAAGAAACACAACCATAAATTTTGGAGAATACTTGATCGAAATTCGAATTTTTGCAGCAGACGATGACTAATGTTTGAAATTTGACCCGAAACCTGAAACACAGTGATAGATTTAGGAGAAAAATGCTACAAGGGTCTCTCAGTCATCGATTTCATCAATTCTAATAAACCCGTCTACCAGAGTGGCATAAACATATGCATCAGGTTGTAAATTTCGATCAAGCATTTCTGATAGTAATAGTTTGGCAGCAGGAAACATTCCTTTCTTGTAGAGACCACTCATCAAAATATTGTAAATGGGTGGAATACACAAAACAGGCCTGCTGATGAAACTTTCAAAAATCATAAAAGGATTCCATTAAACCAAAAACACTAGGAATAGATCATGAGGAAGAAAATAAAATTTAAATGATAAACAATTTGTGATGAATTAAAAAAAAATCATTTTTAATAAGAATTACTGCTTAACTTTGCAGGCTTTCATGTATTCCAAATCAAGAATAAAGCTTCCCATGTTTTTTTCAACGAAAAACTTATATGAAAAAAATGCTAGCAAGAAAATATTTGCCGTAATCTTTTCGCCAAAATTAATTGATGGGCATGTTGACTTTTGAATGAGGTGGTTCTTACCAGTCTATTACTAGCAACCCCACCTGTACTATGTCAAAATTCTAGTAATTTTTCTTCTAGTTGTGTAGCATTGTTCTTTCTGTACATGCTCTTTTTCTTCATAGTTTATTCAATTAAAATTGTCTGCAGTGTTAGCCGAAGACTGCACAAACAGTCATCAACATTAGCTCAAAAAAGGACGCTGCTTTTTCAGGTTTACTGACCTTACAAAAACCACCAATGAGTATAGTGTATGTGACAACATTAGGCTCCAAATTAAAAGATTGCATCCCTTTGAAAAAAATTGCAGCTCTGCTTATATCTGCTTTCTTGCAGAATCCATTGATCAAGGAGGTATAGGCAATCACATTTGGCTTGTATTTCTGTTTCATCATCTGTCCAAACATCTTAAGTGACTATCTAAGTCATGTTGCTTTACAATCCATCTATAATTGTGGAGTAAGTGTATTCATCTGGAGCATGATGCATTTTTTTTCATCTTATTTAAGTATGACATGACATTTCTCATCTTTCCGGATTTACATAAACCCTTAATCATGACATTGTACGCGACAACGCCAAGATTTATACCTTTATTCATTATGACTTCAAAAAGAGTTGTTGCCTTATCAAGTTCATCATTTCTAATAAACTTGTCTACTAGAGTGGCATACACATGTGCATCAGGTTGTAAATTTTGATCAACCATTTCTGATAGTAGTAGTTTGGCAGCAGGAAACTTTCCTTTCTTGTAGAGACCACTCATCAAAATATTGTAAATGGGTGGAATACACAAAACAAGTCTGCTGATGAAACTTTCAAAAATCATAAAAGGATTCCATTAAACCAAAAACACTAGGAATAGATCATGAGGAAGAAAATAAAATTTAAATGATAAGCAATTTGTGATGATTTAAAAAAAAAATCATTTTTAATAAGAATAACTGCTTAAATTTGCAAGCTTTCATGTATTCAAAATCAAGAATAAAGATTCCCATGTTTTTTTTCAACGAAAAACTTATATGAAAAAAATGCAAGCAAGACAATATTTGCCGTAATATTTTTGCCAAAATGAATTGATGGGCATGTTGACTTTTGAATGAGGTGGTTCTTACCAGTCTATTACTAGCAACCTAACCTGTATTATGTCAAAATTTTGGTAATTTTTTTTCTAGCTGTGTAGCATTGTTCTTTCTGTACATGCTCTTTTTCTTCATAGTTTATTCAGTCAAAATTGTCCACACTGTTAGCCGGAGACTGCACAAACAGTCATCGAGGAAGTAAACAAACTTTATCCAAGTGAAACAACAATGTCACCATGGTCATGTACTAGACGTTTCATGTCTAGGGATAATCCCAAAATATACACTCAATTTTGCCTTCCAATGCAATAATTCTCTATATCGTTCTTGTTTAGTTGTCCCTTATACACCCTACACAATAACTTTCACATTAAAAGGCAGATGCAACTTCTCCAATATACTTGAACATAAAATAGATTATCTCCTTCAATAAATTTGATTGGAAACATAAATAATAATGGGATACCTTCAAACCAGGTGAACATTCAGCTAGTTTCGAGGTTCACTCCAAAGCTGATATGCATATGGAAATAAGATCCATGTTCGAAAGCCAAAACCTGTCTCTGCAAAAACTTCCACCCTTCACAAGTACATCATTGAACCACGAGCATACATTATACATCAAGACTGCCTTGGAATCTGAATAAGGTTGCTTATGGTATACAGGCATCTTCTGTACACTACACCAAGCCCATATTGCAATTCAAAATACTTCCAGCGATTTCCAGATCATGACGATAATGCTTTTCCTTTACCACTTCATTGACAAATAGATATCACAAATTAATTCTAATTTAACTTCATTTTTTAACAGGCCATAAATCAACAATCCTCAAATCTACACATCAACAAACAACTAATTTAGAACTTTAATTATTCATATAACTAGGTTTGAACAATCATAAGGGTAAAGCTACAGGTTAACTTACGGTACATCACCTAAATAAGATAATATAAAAAAAACGAAAATGTAGTTTGTATGAAAAATAAAATTGAATAACAAAATCTTACCCAAGTTTATATCTGATCATAAATATCCAAAAGGAACAAACTTCACTTATTAGAAATAAGTATTATGTTCTCCACCATGATTTTGAAATAACTTAGCAGAACATAAGTATCTTAAGACAAACAACGATGACTATATTGGCATTCCTATATGACATATAATTGTGCATGCAAACATGACAATATTATTTTACTCCAAAACACAAAAAGGTGATTTATCAAAACATGCAAGTGCCTTTAACACCACAAATGCACCCTAAAATTTTTCATCGTTGCAAATTTATATGAATATTAGATTTATTACTATTGAACTCATAAAAAGGTCCATGAATAAATCACCAAACATAAATACTATTTTTAATGAAAGACATGGAACAAAATAACATGTAGAACCTTCATATCCATGCACGATTTCTCTGCAATGGAAGTGATAATAGAAAAACGGTGTATGTGTGTGGCAGTATGAAAGAATGTTAAAAGGAAATGAGTATTTCAAAACATACAAGAGTATATATCATATTTGCCTCATGATATACCATCTTGACTAGAACATTATTCAGGCTTGTATAAAGGAGATAAAATGCCTACAAAATTTTCAAGCTTGTTACTTAAATTATCAAGATGTACAAATGAATGTAATACAAATAATATGAGATCCATTTGGGCAGCTACCCCACTAAAGTCAAACGATTTCCCTATTCCACTAACATTTCTGCCCAGACAATATGGACTTCATTGTAGCCAAATAACTGGAAGAAAATAGAGGTTTTCTACTCTTAGCCAACACAACAATCTCCTTCGCTTCATCAATCTTCCCAAATCGCTTAAGGGATTCCGACAACATAAAGATGGTATCTATGTTTGGAAACCAACTTTTTATCATGCTATCTTCGCACATAGCATATGCCTGATCAAAATCCGCTCTCTTACGCAAATAGTGAATCATTGTCTGGTAAATCTTAGCAAAAAGCTTATAACCATTCTTGTGCAACATTGAAAAAACCATTGTTGCCATATCAGGATAACCAACCAAACAAAAACCCTTGATAATTAAAACAAAAGTAACCTCATCGGACGTAACCCCAATTCTCCACATCAAATGCATAAGAGAATTAGCATCCTAAACTCGCCTCACAGTAACCAAAAATTGAATCCGAACATTAAAAGTAGCGATATTCGGCATACAACCTTTCAACACCATACAATTCCACAATCCATTATCAACTTCTCACCTCATATGCTCATAAAACACAGACATAAGAGTCGTGTAAGTAACAATATTAGGCTTAATACCCATATTATCCTCACACTCTAACATAAACAAATAGGTCCCTTAAAGCTTATCAAGTTCACAAAAAGCCTTAATAGCAATGCTAACAAAATAAACATCTAACTTAATATTAACACTAGAAGGAACATCATTCAAATTTGGAATCTTCAATCAAGGTCTGTAAAATAATTGAAGCCTCTGAGAGCCTTCAACGATGCCGGTATTTTTCTAATTTCAGGGAGTACTCAAAAGCAGTTCAGATTTCAATCTTATTAAGATCGTTGGATATAGTATTCCTCCACTATTTCGAATTTCCCGTTTGACATAAGCCATGCAACAGAGCACTAAAACATACATAATCCATAGGAAACCCTTTCATCATCATCTTAGTTTGTAACAACTGGGCAGTATCAACCATTCCATGTTTACAAAGACAAACAATAATAGAATTATAAGCGGCAATCACTTCAATCCATCCATCCATCCATCCATCCATCTGATATCATCATTACAAAGAAATCCAAAATCAAGGACCTGTCATATTCGTCATATTTTCTGCTAAGAATTGTACTCTTTGTAATATTTGTTAAGCCATTTACGAGGTAATGGAATGTAGTATCATTTGGAAGACAATTTTTCATCAGCATTAGCTCAAAAAAGGACGTTGCTTTTTCAAGTTTACCGGCCTTACAAAAACCACCAATAAGTATAATGTATGTGACAACATTAGACTCCAAAGTAAAAGATTGCATCCCTCTGAAAAAAATTGCAACTCTGCTCATATCTACTTTCTTGCAGAATCCATTGATCAAGGAGGTATAAGCAACCACATTTGTCTTGTATTTTTGTTTCATCATTTGACCAAACATCTTAAGTGAACTATCTAAGTCATGTTGCTTTACAAATCCATCTATAATTGTGGAGTAAGTGTATTCATCTAGAGCATGATGCATATTTTTCATCTTATTTAATTATGACATGGCATTTCTCATCTTTCCAAATTTACATAAACACTTAATCATGACATTGTACCCGACAACACCAGGGTTTATACCTTTACTCATTACGACTTCAAAAAAGAGTTGTTGCCTTATCAAGTTCATCATTTCTAATAAACCCGTCTACCATAGTGGAATATACATATGCATTAGGTTGTAAATTTCGATCAAGCATTTCTAATAGAAGTAGTTTGGCAGCAGGAAACTTTCCTTTCTTGCAGAGACCACTTATCAGAATATTGTAAATCTGAGCATCAGGAAAAACACCCTTCTGCATCATTTTCTCTTAGACTATCAGCGCAACATCAATATCCCCAACAACAACAACTCCATGGATAAAAGCTCCATAGGCAACCAAGGTCGGTTTATCTACTGTTTCAGCAATCTTAAAAAGCATATTTGACGCCATAACATAATCCCCTTGTTTGCAATAAGCATGCATGAGAGACGTATAACTAAACTTGTTAGGCAACAATCTCCTTTCTTTCACTTTCTCTATGAGCTCTTCAACTTCTTTAATCCTTCCAACACGACATAAAAAGTTAATAATAATATTAAAAGTCGTAATATCCGGCTCTCAACCATGCTTGTATTAAAAAAAAATATTTATTATATATTTATATATATTAATTATAAATGTATAGGAGAATATATTATAAATATATCAATATTAATTAAATAAGTATATTATAAATAAAACAAGGTAAATTGCACTTCTTAATTCATGTAATTTAATTAAGTGTACTCTTGGTACCTATACTCTGAATTATGTTTTATTTTAGTTGCTCTATTTTAAAAATTAATTAATTATGAACTGACTATCAACTATTTTAAATAAATTATTTAAATTTTATTATTTATTAAAATATGAAGGATTTTATAGAAGATGAGATTAGATTTCAAGAGAATAAAAATTAGATTTTTTATTTTTATTTAATTTTATTGTTTTAATTGGTGGGTTTTAAGTAAAATAATATTTAAAATAATTTTTTAATTTAAAATTTAGTTGTGAAACTTTTTAATAAACTATGAGAATTTAAAAATTGTAAACAAATGAAAATGAATGAAAGAAATTAATTGAAACAATTGAAATTTTGAGGGGTTGGAATCACTCAAAATAAAAGAGGGAGCAAAATGTACATGACTCTAATTAGAAGGATGAAAATTATAATTAAGTAAATAATATATCAATATATTTTGTTATTAAAAAAATAACAAGGAAATTAAAGTGACATGACATCTACTATTTATATTACAAATTTACAGGATCGAAATGTTTACACTCGACCGAACTTTGAGTGGTATTATCAATATGTTTTTTGATTAACAAATAAGTAGGACATTACTCCTTCCATATCAGAAGGAGGGTAATTTTTACTTTATATTTTTTTTGACAAATGCCTATTTTTACTTGTTTTACACAAATTTAATTTTAATTATAGATAAATATATAAAAGAACAGTAATTTTTATAAATTTTGGTAATAGTTTTTTGTGGTTTTATATATATCTTTCAAACATTAAAAAAAATAAAAATTCAGTCACAGATGAAAATATATAGGGCAGTTATAAATCTTGCATTGTTTGGTTTCACATCAAAGTAGTATATCTTGCATCTCAGTACCCTCCTCACATCGCGATATTACGAAACTATATATTGAAGCTTATATTTCATCGTGCGTTTAATATGAGGCCAGCCACAGTGAAAACAGACGCTAATCTAGTTTTTGTATAAAGGAAGGAGGTTTTCAATGAACATAGGATCAAAAGAAATTATAAAATGGAACTACTTTGTATTAATTCTTAATATTATGCTGTTAATGGTACAAAATGACACCTTCAAGTTCAAAAAGAGCATGACATGTGCTCATAGTACTCTTGGAGGCCAGACCCATTTAGTTTGATTTAGATTCATTATCATTTACTCTTTTGAAGTTATCACCAGCAGCCCCAAAGCATCAATGGGAATACACTGCAAATAAGAGAGACAGTTTTAGCAAACTTCATAAAGTTAAATATATATATATATATATATATATATATATATATATATATATATTTAACTTGCTCTAATGTAAGGAGTTGGCTTGAAAGAAAAGTGAAAAATCAGTCATTGATTTAAAAATCAATAGCCAAGATTGTGATATATATAACATGCATATGTATAACCAATAACAAACTGCTATTTATTTAAATCTAATCCCTTGATTTTCTCATCAAGAGATGCAACTCTTCACTTTTCTATCTAATGAGCATCCCTCACTTTTAAGGGGTCAAATCCCAAAAATCTATGTCATACACCTTTGAATCGGTCCTCATCTATCTCATAGTAAAACATCCTGATTATCATAATTCAGTATTCAACACAATCATACATAAATCGACCAACTTCAGCTGAATGATAACATAATAGATTAGCGGAGCAAACAAACCTTGATGATAGGTTTTTCAGTCATGATAATTGTCACCCAACCAACATAAGGCAAGAACCTGCAATTGACAAATACAAGCAAAGATGACAGAACATCATAAAATGATTTTTAAATGAACATGCTTCGTAATATAGATTGCAAAATGTAGGAATCAGTATATTATAAACTAGGATAAACCTTTGGTATATCGTGTTCAAAGGCCCAACAAGTGTTTGATATTCCACAAATAGGTGTCAAAACTTAGAGGCATTAACCATGCATGCATGATACCTTAGCGTCACAGATCCTATTCTTATTATAGTTTGAGACTTAAAAAGCGTATAACCTTAACCTTTTTACATTGCAATTAAGACATACAGGTTGCAAGGTCAAGGGAGGAATGGCCTTTTTAAGACAAGTTTAGAAACCAAGTGTAAAAGAAATGCCATAACCAACAGCTCTACCCATAATGTGGTCTCTATTCAGCCATAGCTGACCATGAGCATACAACAACCTGTCATCCCCAAAGTTGTTATCTCCTGCCAAATACAACAAAATACATGACGGAACCGAAGGTCATTACATCAACAAACAACCACTATATAAAACAGACAAGTAAACTTATGAAATAGAATATGGATTTAATTTATATATATTGTCAGTATAGAAAGTTTTTGCACTGTCAGTCAATCACAACCGTTAGATCAAATATTTGACTTTTAGCAAAACTACCTTCAATCAAGGTTGAAGAAGATAGTTTTGCTAAACTACCTTAATAGCAATGTTAACAGAATAAACATCTAACTTAATGTTAACACTAGAAGGAACATCATTCAAATTTGGAGTCTTCAATCAAGGTCTGTAAAATAATTGAAGCCTCTGAGAGCCTTCCATGGTGTAGGTATTTGTCTAATTTCAGGGAGTACTCAAAAGCAGTTCGGACTTCAATCTTATTAAGATCGTTGGATATAGTATTTCTCCATTCTTTCGAATTTCCCGTTTGACATAAGCCATGCAGCAGAGCACTAAAACATACAGAATCCATAGGAAAACCTTTCCTCAGCATCTTAGTTTGTAACAATTGGGCAGTATCAACCATTCCATGTTTACAAAGACAAACAATAATAGAATTATAAGCGGCAATCACTTCACTCCATCCATCTGATATCATCATTACAAAGAAATCCAAAATTAAGGACTTGTCATCTTCGTCATATTTTCTGCTAAGAATTGTACTCTTTGTAATATTTGTTAAGCCATTTACGAGGTAATGGAATGTAGTATCATTTGGAAGACAATTTTTCATCAGCATTAGCTCAAAAAAGTCTGCTGCTTTTTCAAGTTTACCAGCCTTACAAAAACCACCAATGAGTATAGTGTATGTGACAACATTAGGCTCCAAATTAAAAGATTGCATCCCTTTGAAAAAAATTGCAGCTCTGCTCATATCTGCTTTCTTGCAGAATCCATTGATCAAGGAGGTATAGGCAATCACATTTGGCTTGTATTTCTGTTTCATCATCTGTCCAAACATCTTAAGTGAACTATCTAAGTCATGTTGTTTTACAAATCCATCTATAATTGTGGAGTAAGTGTATTCATCTGGGGCATGATGCATATTTTTCATCTTATTTAAGTATGACATGGCATTTCTCATCTTTCCGAATTTACATAAACCCTTAATCATGACATTGTACCCGACAACGCCAGGGTTTATACCTTTACTCATTACGACTTCAAAAAGAGTTGTTGCCTTATCAAGTTCATCATTTCTAATAAACCCGTCTACCAGAGTGGCATAAACATATGCATCAGGTTGTAAATTTCGATCAAGCATTTCTGATAGTAGTAGTTTGGCAGCAGGAAACTTTCCTTTCTTGCATAGACCACTCATCAGAATATTGTAAATTTGAGCATCAGGAAAAATACCCTTCTCCATCATTTTCTCTTGGACCATCAGCGCAACATCAATATCCCCAACAGCAACAACTCCATGGATAAAAGTTCCATAGGCAACCAAGTCCGGTTTATCTCCTGTTTCAGCAATCTTAAAAAGCATATCTGACGCCATAACATAATCCCCTTGTTTGCAATAAGCATGCATGAGAGGCGTATAACTAAACTTGTTAGGCAACAATCTCCTTTCTTTCACCTTCTCTATGAGCTCTTCAGCTTCTTTAATCCTTCCAACACGACAGAAAAAGTTAGTCATAATATTAAAAGTCGTAATATCCGGCTCACAACCCACCTCACTCATCCTTCTCATCATCTCAGCGGCTTCTTCCACCAAACCATGCTTGTATTGAGTATCAATAACATTATTAAACACTTGTACATTCACATTCAATCCCATCACATTCATTTCTTTCATCAGTTGATCAACTATTTGAAACTCTCCCGCCTTGCAAAATCCATTGATCAAAGCCCCATAAGTTTCCAATGTTGGCAAAAAACCCCTAAATTTCAACTCTTCAAAAACTCTAGTAGCACCATTGAGATCACCCTTCTTGCAATACCCATCAATAATCACATTATAAAAAACCACATGTGGAACACAACCTTTTCCCCATCTATCTATAATCATCCTTCTAGCTTCCTCAACCTTCCCAAGATCACACAAACCCTTCATCACAATAGAGGTACTATAGTTATCCACAATAACATCCACACCATCATCACCATGCTTCTCAAGCATTTTATCATACAGTTCACGCGCAATATCAACTTTTCCATTTTTAACTAAACACTTAAGCAATGAATTGTTAGCAACCACACTAGGAAAACAATTATGTAATTCACAAACTGTATTGAATAAATAGATTGCCCTATTAACCAACCCATATTCTCCATATACACAAATTAAAGTGTTAAATGCTTCAATTGTAGGTTTCAAGTTTTGAACTTTCATGTTTTGTAACACCAAATCAATCTGTGAAAAAACTTTGTACTTTGCCAAGAGCTTGAGAAGAGAAGAATAAGCAACTCCATTGAGAGGGGAAGAAAAGGGTATGGTGGAAGCCCAGTTAAAGAACTTTAAACCGAGTTCAGGGTCGTGTATTCTGTCTATAACGAAATGGGCAACATCGGAAACAATGATTTCGGAATCTGCAAAGTGAGATTCGAGGGAATCTTGCCATTGATGGGTTTTAAGGATTTGGATGACGTCGACGATGAGGTTCTTTATGCGTGGAGGCAAAGAGAAGGAGGAAGGATTGGGGCGGTGACGAGGTTTGATGTGTGAGAGAACAGCCTTTGACATAGGTTTTAGAAAGAACCGAGCCAAAAGGGTCACATTGTTTGTGTGGGTCCCACTCGGATTTGAGTGTCGATAGGAGGTAGAGAAGTTGTTGCAGAATCTGCGTGTGGATCGCAGAGAGGGCATTAGCATGATCAGGGAGAGGGTAAAAGTGGAACATGCTCAATCAAGGTTGAAGAAGAAGATGATTATGGGGATTATGGAGTAGAATAGCATTGGAATCAGAATGCGAATAGGGTTTAGGAGCAATAGCAGCGCCTCCTTGGATTCAACGGGGTTTACCCTATTTTCTCAGTTAATTTTTCTTCTAATTCTTTTTTTGCATAAATACTAGTAGTACCTAATTTTTATTTTCACTTGTTAATAAATATTATCTTTTAAAATTTGAAAATGACTAATATGACTCGTCAACAACTCGAATATCAACGAATATGTTCACTATAAAATTAAGCAAACTTTAATAAATCTATATTTGTATTTGACATATATTAAAAAAATTATATTTATTATATATTAATATATTATTAATTATAAATGTATAAGAGAATATATTATATTGAAAATTTTGAAAAAAATATTATTTAAATGATATATTTAAAAATAAGTATATTATTAATTAAAATAGTCATTTATTTTAGAATAATTTGTTTTTACAAATGAGTCAATTATTGTGGAATGAAAAAAAAAATTTAATTTTTTAAATCTCCAACATTTAGATGAAACAATTTATTTTTATTAAAATTATATAAATAAAACATGGTAAATTGCACTTCTTAATACATGTAATTTAATCAAGTGTACTGTTGTATACTTTGAATTATGTTTTACTTTAGTCGCTCTATTTTAATAATTAATTAATTATGAACTAACTATCAACTATTTTAAATAAGTCATTTAAATTTTTATTATTTACTAAAATATGAAGGATTTTATAGAAGATGAGATTAGATTTCAAGAGAATAAAAATTAGAGATTTTTTATTTTTAGTTAATTTTAATGTTTTAATTGGTGGGTTTTAAGTAAAATAATTTTTTAATTTTAATAAATTTAATTGTGTAACTTTTTAATAAAATATGAGAATTTAAAAATTGTAAACAGATGAAAATGAATGAAAGAAATTAATTGAAACAATTGAAATTTTGAGGGGCCGAAATCACTCAATAATAGAGGGAGTATAATGTACATGACTCTAATTAGAAGAATGAAAATTGTAATTAAGTAAATAATATATCAATATATTTTGTTATTAAAAAAAATCAAGGAAATTAAAGTGACATGATATCTACTATTTATATTACAAATTTACAGGATACAAATTTACAAATTTAAATCTAATCCCTTGATTTTCTCATCAAGAGATGCAACTCTTCACTTTTCTATCTAATGAGCATCCCTCACTTTTAAGGGGTCAAATCCCAAAAATCTATGTCATAGATTGCAAAATGTAGTAATAGAATATGATAAACTAGGATAAACCTTTGGTATATCGTGTTCAAAGGCCCAACAAGTGTTTGATATTCCACAAATAGGTATCAAAACTTAGAGGCATTAACCAGGCATGCATGATACCTTAGCGTCACAGATCCTATTCTTATGATAGTTTTGAGACTTGAAAAGCGTATAACCTTAACCTTTTTACATTGCAATTAAGACAGACAGGTTTCAAGGTCAAGGGAGGAATGGCCTTTTTAAGACAAGTTTAGAAACCAAGTGTAAAAGAAATGCCATACCCAACAGCTCTACCCATAATGTGGTGTCTATTCAGCCATAGCTGACCATGAGCATACAACAACCTGTCATCCCCAAAGTTGTTATCTCCTGCCAAATACAACAAAATACATGACGGAACCGAAGGTCATTACATCAACAAACAACCACTTTATAAAACAGACAAGTAAACAAAAATTATGAAATAGAATATGGATTTAATTTATATATATTGTCAATATAGAAAGTTTTTGCACTGTCAGTCAATTACAACTGTTAGATCAAATATTTGACTTTTAGCAAAACTACCTTCAAATTCATCCCTATGAATATTGTGATGTGTTGAGAATATAAAACTATTTATACTAACAGAGCATAGAAAGAATATTGGAGAAAAGAGTGAAAATTAAAATCGCTATTAAAAGATGGTGTTTTGTATAATAAAGAACCTAAAATCAGCATTGACAGTATTTTTATACTAGTCACTACCTTTTGTGAGAACATCAACCTCCCCGGTATCTCCCCTTTCATGTACCTACAAAATGGTCAAGCATTAAGGGTCTCAAACAGGCGATCTTAATTATCATTCACTGCATGATAGTAACTAATAAGTGTATATTTTAAACAGCATTAAGAAAGTTAAACTAGTGAAAAACGTTATGCTGTGGGGATTTAGGAAGTTTCCTTTGGAATGAAGATAAACTCGAGTATTGTTGATCTTAACCATTATATCCTCAGAAGAGAACTATGAGTGGATCCTCTCATCTATGGTTCTCACACGAGAAGATACAAAGCTCTTCATCGCAGAGTTCACATTCAGTAACTTTTTTTTAAGAGGCAAAATTTAACATTCAGTACCAATGATGCAACTCTTGGAAAGAACATACTAAATTAAACCAAAACATTGAGCTTACCTTAATTACACGATGAACAATCGGAATCTACCGCCCCTTAAGAAAGAAAGAAAAAGGTACATGCCAACATCTTTTGTCAATAATGAAAGGAAAGTATTAACCAGAACACAGAATGATCGGAAAAATCTACCCTAAATTCATTGGAGGAGAAGAAATTTTTTTCCAAATCAACTAAGTTATAAAGTTTTGTTTGAAAAAAAGTTGCTTAGATATGTCAAAAGCAAATGTTATGTTGTCATTAAATTTACAAAGAGCAAAAAATTCAAATTGATTGGTTTTTTCATACTACGATTGAGAAAGTTTTGTTGATGATATGAAACACTCCAGTTTCAAGTGTTTTCTCTTGGAGCTAAAAAAAAGCAAGAAATAGTGGCTCAATCTATTGTTAGAGTTTATTGTTGCAAAGAAAACACATAGATCTTTTTTGATAATTGAGTTGTTGTAGTTATTTCTCACAATCTAGTTTTCCACAAAAAAAATCAAACACTTAAACCTCAAGTTATTTTTCTGAAAGTTCAAAAACCTGAATTGTACGCTGAATATGCCTGATCAAAATCCTCTCTCTTACACAAATAGTGAATCATTGTCCGGTATATCTTAGCAGAAAGCTTATAACCCTTCTTCTGCAACGCTGAAAAAACCCTTGTTGCCATATCAGGATAACCAACCAAAAAAAAAACCCTTGATAATTAAAACTAAAGTAACCTCATCGGGTGTAACCCCAATTCTCCACATCAATTGCATAAGAGCATTAGCATCCCAAACTCATCTCACCGTAACCAAAAACTGAATCCGAACATTAAAAGTAGCTATATTCGGCATACAACCTTTCAACACCATACGGTTCCACAATCCATTGCCAACTTCTCACCTCATATGCTCATAAAACGCAGACATAAGAGTGGTATAAGTAACAACATCAGGCTTAATACCCTTATTATTCTCACACTTTAACATAAACAAATAAGCCTCATGAAGCTTATCAAGTTCACAAAAAGCCTTAATAGCAATGCTAACAGAATAAACATCCAACTTAATGTTAAAACCCGCGTCTGAGCCAAAACCTTAAGAGTGATATTAAAAGATTTAACGGTTCTATTACATTTGAAAGAATGCATTTGATAGAAAGTTTCGAGAGCATGTTTGGTCATACCAGCATTACCGTACAAAGCAATAATTCGAACGACGAAACCATCGCGGCGAGATTGAGGTAGGGTTTTCGTAGAAGGCGAAACGATTTTCGATGAGGATGGGATTAGTTGCATTGGATTTGAAGAGATGGAAGAGTTTGTGTGGGTCCCACTCGGATTGAGTCTGTCGAGAGCTGGTGGTTGTAAGGGTTTATTATTGACGATAGGGGCGGAGGAGGAAGAGAAGTTGTTGCAGAATCTGCGAGTGGATCGCAGAGAGGGCATTAGCATGAATGCATGATCAGGAGAGGGTAAAAGTGGAACATGCTCAATCAAGGTTGAATAGCATTGGAATCAGAATGGGAGGGGTTTACCCCATTTTCTCAGTTAATTTTTATTCTAATTCTTTTTTTGCATAAATACTAGTAGCACCTAATTTTTATTTTCACTTGTTAATAAAAATTAAAAAATGACTACTATGACCCGCCAACAACACCAATATCAGCGAATATATTCACCGTCCAAATTAAGCAAAATTTAATAAATTTATTTGTATTTGACACGTATTGTAAATAATATTAATTAAATGATATATTTAAAAATAAGTATCTTAAAAATTAAAGTGGTCTTTTATATTGAAATAATTTATTTTTACAGTCGAGTTAATTATTGTGGAATGTAGAAACTAATTTTTTAAATCTCCAACATTTTAAGTAATCGAATAAATTAGATGAAACAAATTATTTTTATTAAAATTATATAAATTAAATGTGATTAATTGTACTTCTTAATACGTGTATCAATTTTTAAAATTAAAAAAATATGTGAATACTTTAATACCTCAAAGTTTTATCGAATATAATATCAACAAATAATTATTTTTGTTATATTATTTTTTTATATTTAATTATTTAAAATAAACTTTACCTTAAAAGACCGCCAACAAAACTCTACCGTTACCTAATCATTTATCAATTTTTTTATAATGGGAGTGTAATTTTATTTAAATGCTTGTTAACAAAGACGAGAATAGCAAATTCGTATTTATAATATAAAATGTTCTTCAACGCTTTGAATTGGTAACACTGTAATTCTTTTGGTTTGGTTCCTTCCAAAGCCAATGTCAAAAGTTGTTCTCTCACATATTAAACCTTGTCACTCCCCAATCCTTCCTCCTCGTCTTTGCCTCAACACATCAAAAACCTCATCGTTGACGTCATCCAAATCATTAAAACCCATCAATGGCAATATTCCCTCGAATCTCGCTTCACAGATTCCGAAATCATTGTTTCCGACGTTGCCCATTTCGTTATCGACAAAATGTACGACCCTGAACTCGGTTTAAAGTACTTTAATTGGGCTTCCACCATACTCTTTTCTTATCCTCTCATTGGAGTTGCTTACTCTTCTCTTCTCAAGCTCTTGGCAAAGCACAAAGTGTTTTCGCATATTCATTTGGTGTTACAAAACATGAAAGTTCAAAGCTTAAAACCTACAATTGAAGCATTTAACACTTTAATTTGTGTACATGGAGAATATGGGTTGGTTAATAGGGCAATCCATTTATTCCATACAGTTTGTGAATTGCATAGTTGTTTTTCTAGTGTGGTTGCTAACAATTCATTGCTTAATTGCGCGTGAACTGTATGATAAAATGTTTGAGAAGCATAGTGATGATGGTATGAATGTTGTTATGGATAACTATAGTACCTCTATTGTGGTGAAGTGTTTGTGTGATCTTGGGAAGGTTGAGGAAGGTAGGAGGTTGATTATAGATAGATGGGGAAAAGGTTGTGTACCACACGTGGTTTTTTATAATGTGATTATTGATGGATATTGCAAGAAGGGTGATCTATATGGTGCTACTAGAGTTCTTTTGGAGTTGAAATTTAGGTTTTTTTTTGTTGTTGCCAACATTAGAAACTTATGGGGCTTTGATTGATGGATTTTGCAAGGTTGGAGAGTTTCAAATAGTTGATCAATTGATAAAAGAAATGAATGTGATAGGATTGAATGTGAATGTAAAAATGTTTAATAATGTTATTGATGCTTAATATAAGCATGGTTTGGTGGAAGAAGCCACCGAGATAATGCATATTTTTCATCTTATTTAAGTATGACATCAAGAATATTTGGAGAATGATGCATATTTTTTTTTTATCTTATTTAAATATGACATGACATTGGTCATCTTTCCGAATTTACATAAACCCTTAATCATGACATTATACTTGACAACGCTAGGGTCTATACATTTACTCATTACGACTTCAAAAAGAGTTAATGTCTTATCAAGTTCATCATTTCTAATAAACTCATCCACCAGAGTGGCAAAAACATATGCATCAGGATGTAAATTTTGATCAAGTATTTTTTATAGTATTAGTTTTATTGTAGGAAACTTTCTTTTCTTGCAGAGACCATTCATCATAACATTGTAAGTTTGAGCATAAAGAAAAACACAATTTTCCATCATTTTCTCTTGGACCATCAGCGCAATATCAATTTCTTCAACAACAACAACTCTACAGATAAAAGCTCCATAGGCAACCAACTCCGACTTATCTTTTGCTTCAGAATTCTCAAAAAGCATATATCTAATGCCATAAAATAATCTTTTTGTTTGAAATAAGCATGCATGAGAGGGTGTTCAACTTCTTCAATCCTTCTATAAATAAGCATGCATGAAATAAGCATGCCATATTAATCAACATTCTACTTTCTATCATATTCTCTATGAGCTATTCAGCTTCTTTAATCCTTCCAACACAACACAAAAAGTTAATCAGAATATTAAAAGTCGTAATATCTGGCTCACAACCCACCTCATTCATTCTTCTCATCATCTTGGTACATTCTTCCAGCAACTCATACTTGTATTAATCATCAATAACATTATTAAACACTTGTACATTTACATTCAATCGCATCACATTTATTTCTTTCATCAGTTGATCAACTATTTGAAACTCTCCAGCCTTGCAAAATCTATCATTCAAAGCCCTATAAGTTTCCAATGTCGGCAACGACAAAAAAAAACTCTGAATTTCAACTCTACAAGAAATTTAGTAGCACCATTGAGATCCCCTTTCATGCAATACCCATCAATAATCACATTAGAAAAAACCACTTGTAGAACACAACATTTTCCCCATCTATCTATGAAGAACCTCCTATATTCCTCAACCTTCCCAAGATCACCCAAACCATTCACCACAATAGAGGTACTATAGTTATCCACAACAACATTCATACCATCATCACCATGCTTCTCAAGCATTTTATCATACAGATCACATGCAATATCAACCTTCTTGTTTTTAACTAAACACTGAAGCAATGAATTGTAAGCTACCACACTAGGAAAACAATTATGCAATTCACAAACTGTATGGAATAAGTGGATTGCCTTATTAACCAACCCATATTCTCCATATACACAAATTAAAGTGTTAAATGCTTCAATTGTAGGTTTCAAGGTTTGGACTTATAAGTTTTGTAACACCAAATCAATTTGAGAAAATACTATGTACTTTGTCAAGAGCTTGAGAAAAGAAGAATAAGAAACTCCATTGAGAGGGCAAGAAAATGGTATGGTGGAAGCCCAGTTAAAGAACTTTAAATCGAGTTCAGGATCGTGCATTCTATCGATAACGAAATGGGCAACATCAAAAACAATGATTTTGGAATTTCCAAAGCGAGATTCGAGGGAATCTTGACATTGATGAGTTTTAAGGATTTGGATGACGTCGACGATGAGGTTTTTGAGGTGTGGAGGAAAAGAGGAGGAGGAAGGATTGGAGCAGTGACAAGGTTTGATGTGCAAGAGAACAATCGTTGACATTGGTTTTCGAAGGAACCGAACCAAAAGGGTTACAGTATTACCAACTCAAAGCGTTGAAGAACATTTTATAAGGGGAGTATAATTTTATTTATATGCTTGTTAACATTAAGGAGAATAGCAAATTTGTATTTACAATATAAAATGTCTGATGTCATAACATAACTCATTTGTTTGCAATAAGCATGCATGAGAGGAGTATAACTAAACCTATTAATCAACATTCTACATTCTTTCACCTTCTCTATGAGCTCTTCAGCTTATGTAATCCTTCCAACACAATACAAAAAGTTAATCAGAATATAAAAAGTCGTAATATCTGACTGGCAACCCACCTCATTCATCCTTCTCGTCATCTCGAGGTATTCTTCCACCAACCCATGCTTGTATTGAGCATTAATAACATTATTAAACACTTGTACATTCACTTCTTTCATCAGTTGATCAACTATTTGAAAGTCTCCAGCCTTGCCAAATCCACCAATCAAAGCCCCATAAGTTTCCAATGTTGGAAAAGAAACCCTAAATTTCAACTCCAAGAGAACTCTAGTAGCACCATTGAGATCACCCTTCTTGCAATACCCATCAATAATAACATTATAAAAAACCACATGTGGAACACAACCTTTTCCCCATCTATCGATAATCAACCTCCTATCTTCCTCATCCTTCCCATGATCATCCAAACCCTTCACCACAATAGAGGTGCTATAGTTATCCACAACAACATCCATACCATCATCACCATGCTTCTCAAGCATTTTATCATACAGATCACATGCAATATCAACCTTTCGGTTTTTAACTAAACACTGAAGCAACAAATTGTTAGCTACCACACTAGGAAAACCATCATGCAATTCACAAACTGTATGGAATAAGTGGATTGCCTTATTAACCAACCCATATTCTCCATATACACAAATTAAAGTGTTAAATGTTTCAATTATAGGTTTCAAGGTTTGAACTTGTAAGTTTTGTAACACCAAATCAATTTGGGAAAATACTATGTACTTTGTCAAGAGCTTGAGAAAAGAAGAATAAGCAACTCCATTGAGAGGGCAAGAAAAGGGTATGGTGGAAGCCCAGTTAAAGAACTTTAAATCAAGTTCAGGATCGTGCATTCTATCGATAACGAAATGGGCAACATCAGAAACAATGATTTTGGAATTTCCAAAGCGAGATTCGAGGGAATCTTGACATTGATGAGTTTTTAGGATTTGGATGACGTCGACGATGAGGTTTTTCAGGTGTGGAGGAAAAGAGGAGGAGGAAGGATTGGAGCAGTGACAAGGTTTGATGTGCGAGAGAACAATCTTTGACATTGGTTTTCGAAGGAACCGAACCAAAAGGGTTACAATATTACCAACTTAAAACGTTGAATAACATTTTATAAGGGGAGTATAATTTTATTTATATGCTTGTGAACATTAAGGAGAATAGCAAATTCGTATTTACAATATAAAATGTCTGATGCCATAACATAACCCATTTGTTTGGAATAAGCATGCCTGAGAAGAGTATAACTAAACCTATTAATCAACATTCTATATTATTTCACCTTCTCTATGAGCTCTTCAGCTTCTATAATCCTTCCAACACAACACAAAAAGTTAATCAGAATATGAAAAGTCGTAATATCCAACTCACAACCCACCTCATTCATCCTTCTCGTCATCTCGAGGTATTCTTCCACCAACCCATGCTTGTATTCAGCATCAATAACATTATTAAACACTTGTACATTCACTTCTTCCATCAGTTGATCAACTATTTGAAAGTCTCCAGCCTTGCCAAATCCATCAATCAAAGCCCCATAAGTTTCCAATGTTGAAGAAAAAAAACCCTAAATTTCAACTCCACAAGAACTCTAGTAGCACCATAGAGATCACCCTTCTTGCAATACCCATCAATAATAACATTATAAAAAACCACATGTGGAACACAACCTTTTCTCCATCTATCGATAATCAACCTCCTACCTTCCTCCACCTTCCCATGATCACACAAACCCTTCACCATAATAGAGGTACTATAGTTATCCACAACAACATTCATACCATCATCGCCATGCTTCTCAAGCATTTTATCATACAGTTCACAAGCAATATGAACTTTCTTGTTTTTAACTAAACACTAAAGCAATGAATTGTTGGGTACCACACTAGGAAAACAATTATGGAATTCACAAACTGTATGGAATAAGTGGATTGCCTTATTAACCAATCATATTCTCCATATAGACAAATTAAAGTGTTAAATGCTTCAATTGTAGGTTTGAACTTGTTAGTTTTGTAACACCAAATCAATTTGAGAAAATACTATGTACTTTGTCAAGAGTTTGAGAAAAGAAGAATAAGCAACTCCATTGAGAGGGCAAGAAAACGGTATGGTGGAAGCCCAATTATAGAACTTTAAATCGAGTTCAGGATCGTGCAATCTATCAATAACGAAATGGGCAACATTAGAAACAATGATTTTGGAATCTCCAAAGCGAGATTCAAGTGAATCTTGTATTTGATGAGTTTTAAGGATTTGGATGACGTCGACGATGAGGTTTTTGAGGTGTGGAGGAAAAGAGGAGGAGGAAGGATTGGAGCAGTGACAAGGTTTGATGTGCGAGAGAACAATCTTTGACATTGGTTTTCGAAGGAACCGAAAGAAAAGGTTTACAGTATTACCAACTCAAAGAGTTTCAGAACATTTTATAAGGGGAGTATAATTTTATTTATATGCTTGTTAACATTAAGGAGAATAGCAAATTCGTATTTACAATATAAAATGTCTGATGCCATAACATAACCCTTTTGTTTGCTATAAGCATGCATGAGAGGAGTATAAATAAACCTATTAATCAACATTCTACATTCTTTCACCTTCTCTATGAGCTCTTCAACTTATGTAATCCTTCCAACACAACACAAAAAGTTAATCAGAATATGAAAAGTCATAATATCCAACTCACAACCCACCTCACTCATCCTTCTCGTCATCTCGAGGTATTCTTCCACCAACCCATGCTTGTATTGAGCATCAATAACATTATTAAACATTTGTACATTCACATCTTTCATCAGTTGATCAACTATTTGAAAGTCTCCAGCCTTGCTAAATCCATCAATCAATGCCCCATAAGTTTCCAATGTTGGAAAACAAAACCCTAAGTTTCAACTCCACAAGAACTCTAGTAGCACCATTGAGATCACCCTTCTTGCAATACCCATCAATAATGACATTATAAAAAACCACATATAGAACACAACCTTTTCCCCATCTATCGATAATCAACCTCCTACCTTCCTCAACCTTCCCATGATCACACAAACCCTTCACCACAATAGAGGTACAATAGTTATCCACAACAACATTCATACCATCGTCACCATGCTTCTGAAGTATTTTATCATACAGTTCACGCACCATATCAAGTTTCCCGTTTTAACTAAACACTTGAGCAATCAATTGTTAGCAACCACACTAGGAAAACAATTATGCAACTCACAAACTGTATGTAATAAATGGATTGCCTTGTTTACCAACTCATATTCTCCATATACACAAATTAAATAGTTAAATGCTTCAATTGTAGGTTTCAAGGTTTGAACTTGTAAGTTTTGTAACACCAAATCAATTTGAGAAAATACTATGTACTTTGTTAAGAGCTTGAGAAAGGAAGAATAAGAAACTCCATTGAGAGGGCAAGAAAAGGGTATGGTGGAAGCCCAGTTACAGAACGTTAAATCGAGTTCAAGGTTGTGCATTCTATCGATAACGACAACAACAACAATGACAACCATGACAAAAACGACAACAACAATAATAGCAAAAACAACAACAATGACGACAATAATGAAAACAACAACAACAACCACAATTACAATAACAACGAAAACATTAACAACAACAAGAAGAACAAGAACAACAATGAAAACAACAACAATGACAACACAACGACAATAACGACAACAAAATTACAACAACACCATAACAACAACGAAAATGACAACAACAACAATTTCATTTAGAGGAAGGAGTATTGTCATGCATATCATAATTGCAAATATATTGTAACTATGCAATTCATATCAACTCAGACTATCTACATTATTGCAATAAGTAGTTTTCTCCTTCGCTTGGAAGTATTGTGTAAAACATAAAGCATGCCAGTTATGCTACAAACAGTTGGCCCTGTAAATTATTCAGCAATGGCCACTTTCACATAATGTGTGATTGAAAATAAGTTGCACTGTCTCTTTGCTGCATGCTGTCACCAAACTTAAAAAATATCGACGTCCTTTTTAAAAGTCCATGTAAATCTCATTTTATACATATTGATATTCATATATGAGACTGCTGAGTTAATCAATTGTATCTTTGTAGAATCTCCAAATGAAGTATAAGAATTTCTTCACTCCTTGCTTTACTGTAGGTTTATTACCCTTTAATTTTTGTCTGATTGATAAAAACATTTGGAGTCTTCAATCAAAGTCTATAAAATAATTGAAGCTTCTGAGAGCCTTCCATGGTGAAGGTAGTTGTCTAATTTTAGGGAGTACTCAAAAATAGTTCGGAGTTCAATGTTATTAAGATCGCTGGATATAGTATTCATCCATTCTTTTGAATTTCCTGTTTGACATAAGACATTCAACAGGACACTCAAACATACAAAAGAATCCATATGAAACCCATTCATTCACATATTAATTTGTAACAACTTGGCAGTAACAACCATTCCATGTTTACAAAGACAAACAATAATAGAATTATAGGCGACAATCACTTCACTCCATCCATCAGATATCATCGTTGCAAAGAAATCCAAAATCAAGGACCTATCATATTTTCTGCTAAGAACTATACTCTTTGTAATATTTGTTAAACCATTTACGAGGTAATAGAATTTAGTATCATTTGGAAGACAATTTTTCATTAGCATTAGCTCAAAAAACGACGCTTCATTTTTCAGGTTTACCAACCTTACAAAAACCACCAATAAGTATTATGTATGTGACAACATTAGGCTTCAAATTACACGACTGCATCCCTCTAAAAAAAATTGTAGTCATGCTCATATATGTTTTCTTGCAGAATTCATTGATCAAGTAGATATAAGCAATCACATTTGGCATGTATTTCTGTTTTATTATATGTCCAAACATCTTAAGTGAACTATCCAAGTCACACTGCTTTACAATTCCATCTATAACTGTGGAGTAAGTGTATTCATCTGGAGTATTATGCTTATTTTTTTATTTAAGTTTCACATGACATTTGTCATCTTTCCAAACAACAACAACAACGACAACAAAAACAACAACAACAACAATAACAAAAACAACAACAACAACAACAACGATGACATTAATGGCAAAAAAAACGACAACAACAACAACAACAACAACAAAAATGACAAAAACAATGGCGACAACAACAACAAACACAACAAACGACAACAATGACGACGACAACAACAACAACAACGATAACGACAACAACAACAACAACAACGATAACGACAACAACAACTACAACAACAATAACAACAACAACAACAACAAAAACAACAACAACAACAACAACAACATTGATAACAACAACGACAACGATAATAGCAATGACGACAACGATAACATCAATGACGACAATGACCACAACGATGACAAAAATGACAACAACGACAATAATAGCAACAACAACAATGATAACAACAATGACAACAATATTAGCCACAAATAAGAAAGAAAAAAAAACTTTTAACTTTCATATATTAAACTCAATACTCTCGCAAATGCAAAGACACAATATATCTATAATTATAAGCAATCATAAATAAAATCCAAATAGCTCCTCGCAAATTCCTCAACCCAAAAATGAATATTACTCATCAACAACAAAACTAAAATAAAAAAAGATCACATAAATAAAAAACAAAAATAACAAAGAATTCAACAATAATAACAAAAACAATAATAAAAAAATAAATTATCCTTTTAATTCACAAAGTTATATTTTTTTTATTTTAATATTGTTGATTCAGATTTTTTTGTTTTGCTTTTTTTTCTTTCAATTTATAGCTTTTATTTATATGTAACTTATAATAGTTGTTAACAAAATTGAGTTCAAATACAAATAAAATATATAATTGTAAACAATGAGACTAATACAATTTGATAAAATTGAAAAGTTTAAAATATATTGAAAACATAATAAAAATATATTTTACTATTTTATTTAGTCCACAATTGCTATATGAATAATGTGTGTATATGTCTTATGTGTGTGAGAAGTTTTAGTGTTTGTGTCTATTATAGTTGATAACAAAATCGAGTTCAAACACCCATTTAATAGTAAACAAAGTGACTAATATAATTTAATAAAATTGACATAACTTACAAATAACACCTTTTTACTGTATGTAACATAGTACGAGCAACAGTTTTCACCTATTGGGTAACATTAGTATAAATTATAATTACAATCGTATTGTGCCATTTAGGTTAAATAAGTTTTGATTACTCAAAATATCTTATTTTTTATTTTTAGTCTCTTTAAAAAATTTCATCAAACAATAGTTCGTATAATTTTTTTACATTTAAAATTTGGATCCTTACTTTTAAATTAATTCATGTGTATTATTTAAATTTTTAAATGATATTTTATAAATATTTTTGAAATATTATAAGAATATTTCCACAAAAGAGGAATTAAATATAAATATTTAAGCACTAAAAGTTTAAAAATTCATATTTGATTAATCTCTTATTAAACAATTATAAATTTTTTTAAGGGATTCTTATAATATCCTAGATATATCTAAAAGAAATCATTCAAAAATTCGAATGATATATATAAGTTGATTTAAACATAGGAACTAAAATTATAAATGTAAACTATTTGAGACACTATTATTTAATGAAATATTTTAGAAAGACTAAATATAAAAAAATGATATATTTATAGAGACAAAAAAATTTATTTAATCTTAATTTAATTATTATGTAAATAATATCATAATTAAATTACATACACAATTTATTCACATTTAAATTTAAATTGACCATAAATTTTATATGTACTATAGTTGTTAAGAAAATCAAGTTCAAACACGTAATCAAATACATATTACTAAACAAAGTGACTAATATAATTTGATAAAAATTAAAACGTTAAGATATATTGTAAAAAAATGACAATATCTTATATAATAAATATTAAACTGATTATATTAAAGTTGTCACACAAAAATTATACGTAAAGTTATGTTACAACATCAAAATAAACACTTAGTCACTTAGTATTAAGATATAAAAATTGCAATTATATATGCTTATGCGGCCATAATTCAAGATAAAAAAATTGAAAGTAAAACTTGTTGGGTGGGCTCACTCCCCAAGTGACACCCACCAATTTTATTAATATTACTATTATTATTATTATTAAAAAAAAAAAGAAAAAAAAAGGTTTTAGTGGGCTTGGTCCACTTGAAGGTAATAAAAGGGATTTAGAAATCCCTAAGAAGACACAAAAATACAAACAGAAAAAGACAATGGAAGAAGAACGGTTGCCAGAGAAGAAAAATAAGGATTTGGTTCCAATGGTGGTAACAGGTGTGTAGCAAACTTGCTCCGTTTGATCTACAAATTTAGTATGTTATTCCTACCACTGAGTTTGTTACTTTAATATATAACTTGAGTAGTTTTATCTTCTCTGAGAGTTACTTTGGCAAACCCACTTTAGTGGAAGGTTGTTATAAGGTTGTTATAGGGTTGTTATTGTTGATTGATATTCCCTATTGTTATTAGGAAGACTTTTGGTGTATCCATTAATTATTATAGTGGAAGTTTTATTGGACTAGGTCCCGTGGTTTTTATTCTCTCAATTTGAGGGAAGTTTTCCACGTTAAAATTGTGTTTGTCTCATATTTATTTTTCTGCCAATTATTATTGCTCTTGGAATTGTATTTTATGTTTGACCATTTATCTGCACAGGTGGGGGAAAAATATTCCGCATTATTGAGATAGTTATCGCTAATTATCTCTGGTTTTTCCCAATAAAAGTGGTATCTAGAGCTCGATTATTTGATTTGTGCATTTAAATGGAGGAGGAAAATAAAGGTCCCAATATGATTAAACTCAACTCTTCTAATTAAACACTTTGGAAGACTCTCGTGGAAGACATGTTATACAGTAAAGATTTGTATGATCCTATTGAGGGTAACACTGCTAAACCCACAGATAAATCTGACGCTGACTGGAAGAAGATGAATAGGCAGTGGCGTTGATGAGACAGTGGTTGGATCTTAGTGTATATCCACATGTTGAAACTGAAATAGATGCTAACAAGATGTGGAAAAATTAAAAGAGTTGTATGAACGAAAGAATGTGCAAAATAAAGCATTCTTAATTCGGAAGCTGGTGAATATGAAATATAAAGACGGGGATTCAATGGCAGAGCATATGAGTATTTTTCAGAATACAGTGAATCAATTAACAACCACATAAATTAAATTAGATGATGAGTTGCAAGCGTTGTTATTGTTGAGTTCCTTGCTTGATAATTGGGAAATCCTTGTTGTGACGTTGACAAATTCAGCTCCAAGTGGAAAGTTGAAAATGTCAACAGTTAAAGGGAGTAGGTTGAATGAAGAAGCTCGAAGAAAGGAACGTGGTTTGGTTGGTTCTTCCTCAAAGTCAGAAGCACTAGTTACAGAGTCACGGGGAAGAAGTCAATCTAGAAACTTCCATAGACGCGACAACTCTGAAAGTCGTAGCAAGTCAAGAAGCAAGTCAAGGACTAGAAAATAAGTGATATGCTATCATTGTGGCAAAGCGGGTTACATAAAAAGAAATTGCAGGTTCCTTAAGAGAGATCAATCAGGGGAAAGAGATGAAGACAAAGAGAAGAAAAATGATAAAGATACAACAGCAGTTGCATCTGTTAATAATGTCTACATTGTTTGTGATGATAATTCCATAAACCTTGCATGTCAGGATTCAACTTGGATTATTGATTCGGGTGCCTCATATCATGTTACTCCTAGGCGTGATTTCTTCTCATCTTACAGTGCTGGTGATTTTGGCATGGTAAAAATGGGAGATGAAGGAGTATGTAAAATTATCGGTATGGGAGATGTTCTGGTTGAAACTGGGATTGGTTGCAAGCTTCAATTGAAGAATGTTAGACATGTTCCCGATATTCGTCTCAATTTGATTTCGATGAAAACCTTGGATATTGATGGTTATCATACTTCCTTTGGTGGTGGTGATATATGTAAAATCACTAAAGGGTCTCTAGTGGTTGCAAAGGAGCAAAGTTCCACTTCTCTCTATAGGATGCCTACAAAGCTATGCAAAGAAGAAGTGAATGCAATTGAAGATGCATCTTCTGATTTATGGCATATGCGCCTTGGTCACTTGAGTGAGGAAGGACTCAACATACTTGCGAAGAAAAATTTTCTTCCTGTGAAAGGTACGTCTCTAAAAACTTGCACTCATTGTTTTGCTGGAAAACAACATAGAGTATCTTTTCATAACACTGGTCCTCATATGAGGCAAAATATTCTTGATTTAGTTTATACTGATGTTTGTATGATGGATAGTAAATCTCTTGGTGGTGCATCATATTTTGTTACTTTTATTGACAATCACTCTAGAAAAGTGTGGGTTTTTCCCTTGAAATCTAAAGACCAGGTATTTGGAGTCTTCAAGCACTTTCATGCAAGTGTTGAAAGAGAAAAAGGAAGAAAATTGAAATGTGTTCGATCTGATAATGGTGGTGAATACAAAGGTCCTTTTGAAGAGTATTGTAGAGAACATGGAATCAGGTTTGAGAAAACAGTTCCAAAGACACCTGAACATAATGGTGTTGCAGAGAGAATGAATCGTACGATTAATGACAGGATCAGATGTATGCTCTCTCATGCAAAATTATCGAAATCCTTTTAGGGTGAAGCAATGAAAACTGCAGTGGATTTGATCAATCTTTCTCCTTCTATTCCACTTGATGGTGATGTTCCAAATAGAGTGTGGACAGGGAAAGATATCTCTTACCGTCATTTGAGAGTTTTTGGCTGTAGATGTTTTGTTCACGTTCCAAGAGATGAGAGGTCTAAGCTTGATAGTAAATCCAAACAGTGTATATTCGTCGGTTATGGTGATGAAGAATTTGGTTATAGATTGTGGGATCCGGTTGACAAGAAAATTATTAGAAGTCGAGATGTGATATTTATTGAAGACCAGACTGTTGAAGATTTTGATAGAGCTGAAAAACAGAAACCAAATCTCAGAAGTTACATTGATGTTGCGCCTAAGCCTCCTACGGGAACTCTTGTTGATGGGGGAGATATGTAGGTAGATGATGAGAATGTAACTGATGATCATGTGCCTCACCATGATGAGCAGGTTCCAATTGAGCCACTAGTCGAGTTTGATTTGAGAAGATCTACTAGAGAACATCAACCTTCTCAAAGATATCCTCCACATGAGTATGTGATGATCATTGATAGTGGAGAGCCAGAGTACTATCAAGAAGCTATTACAAATGCTGATAAAGAAAAGTGGTTGAAGGCCATGTAAGAAGAGATTAATTCCTTGCATGAGAATCACACATTTGATTTGGTAAAGTTACCTAATGGTAGAAAAGCACTCAAGAACAAATGGGTATACAAGATAAAGACAGAAGAGAATAATTCTCAACCAAGATACAAAGCAAGATTGGTTGTGAAAGGTTTTAATCAGAGAAAAGGTATTGACTTTGATGAAATTTTTTCACCAGTGGTGAAGATGTCCTCTATTTGAGTTGTGCTTGGGTTAGCAACTAGTTTGAACCTAGAAGTTGAACAACTTGATGTGAAAACTGCATTCCTTGATGGTGATTTGGAGGAAGAGATCTATATGGAGCAACCAGAGGGTTTTGAAGTCAAAGGTAAAGAGCAACTTGTGTGTAAATTGAAGAAAAGCTTGTATGGGCTCAAACAAGCACCTCGACAATGGTACAAGAAATTTGATTCTTTCATGGAGAAACATTGGTATGGTAAATCTACTTCTGACCATTGTGTGTTTATCAAGAAGTTCTCTGATGGTGATTATATTATTCTCTTGCTATATGTGGATGACATGTTGATTGTTGGTCATGATACTAAGAAGATTATGTCTTTAAAGAAAGATTTGAACAAGTCATTTGCAATGAAAGACTTGGGTCCTGCAAAGCAAATTCTGGGCATGAGAATTACTCGTGACAGGAAGAATAATAAATTATGATTATCTCAATACAACTATATTGAGAAGGTGTTAGAGAGGTTTAACATGAGCAATTGCAGACCTGTTAGTACTCCACTTGCTACTCATTTTAAATTGAATGCTGATAAATGTCCTACAAGTGAGAAAGACAAAGAAGAGATGAAGAAGGTTCCTTATGCATCCGTAGTTGGTAGTTTGATGTATGTTATGGTATGCACAAGGCCAGATATTGCTCATATAGTTGGAGTTGTTAGTCGGTTTCTCTCTAATCTTGGTAAAGATCATTGGCAAGCAGTGAAGTGGATTCTCAGATACCTTAGGGGCACTTCCAAAGTGTGTTTATGCTATGGAGGTGGTGAACCTGTGTTGGATGGCTACACAGATGCAGATATGGCAGGTGATCTTGATTCTAGAAAATCGACTTCTGGTTATATGATGACTTTTGCAGGGAGAGCTGTGTCTTGGCAATCAAGACTACAAAAGTGTGTTGCTTTATCTACTACTGAAGCTGAGTATATTGCAGCAACTGAAGCTTCCAAAGAACTCTTGTGGATGAAGAAATTCCTACACGAGTTAGGCCTCAAGCAAGACAAGTTTGTGTTATTCTGTGACAGTCAGAGTGCGATTCATCTCAGCAAGAATCCGACTTTTCATGCAAAGTCGAAGCATATTGAAGTGCGGTATCATTAGATACCAGATGCACTAGAAATGAAGTCATTTTTAATTGAGAAGATTCATACTTATGAGAATGGTTCAGATATGATGACAAAGACATTGCCTATGTCGAAGATGATATGTTGCAGAAAGAAAGTTGGCATGGTTGAGCAGTACCTTCCCACTTGAGTTGTGAGGGGGAGATTTGTTGGGTGGGCTCACTCCCCAAGTGGCACCCACCAATTTTATTAATATTACTATTATTATTATTATTGAAATAAAAAGAAAAAGAAAAAAAAAAGGTTTTAGTGGGATTGGTCCACTTGAAGGTAATAAAAGGGATTTAGAAATCCCTAAGAAGACACAAAAATACAAACAAAAAGACAATGGAAGAAGAACGGTTGCCAAAGAAGAAAAATAAGGGTTTGGTTCCAGTGGTGACTTGCTCCGTTTGATCTACAAATTTAGTATGTTATCCCTACCACTGAGTTTGTTACTTTAATATATAATTTGAGTAGTTTTATCTTCTCTGAGAGTTATTTTGGCATACCCACTTTAGTGGAAGGTTGTTATAAGGTTGTTATAGGGTTGTTATTGTTGATTGATATTCCCTATTGTTATTATGAAGACTATTGGTGTACCCATTAATTATTATAGTGGAAGTTTTACTGGACTAGGTCCCGTGGTTTTTATTCTCTCAATTTGAGGGATGTTTTCCACGTTAAAATTGTGTTTGTCTCATATTTAATTTTCTGCCAATTATTATTGCTCTTGGAATTGTATTTTCTGTTTGGCCATTTATCTGCACAGGTGGAGGAAAAAATATTCCGCATTATTGAGATAGTTATCGCTAATTATCTCTGGTTTTTTCCAACTAAACTTAATGGCGATAGTAACAAATGTACTAAAATACCTTCACCAAGATAAATGCATAGTCTCTAAATAAGGTAGTTTAATGTTCATGACTAAAAGATCAAACATACAATTGACCAAAATAAACTTTGGACATTGACAAATGAAAATTCATGGTGATGGAGATGTAAATTAAGACAATATGTGGTCTTTCTAATCCTTGCCACTTAATAAATTATACCACATCAAATATTATTCATAAGTCTTTTTATTTCGAAATCCTCAAATTTACTAATACTATTTATCTTCCTCTTCCGTTGTCTCCTCCTCCTCTTCTGCTTCACTCTCCTGAGCCTCTTCCCCATTCTCTTCCTCGTCCTCCTTAAAGATTTGATTGTTGTCAGAGTATTGTTGTAAAATTTCTCCTCTCAATTGTCGTATTTTCTCTTTTAAAACATTAATCAATACTAAAAATCAGGAATAAAATTTGAATTCTTATAACATGGCTAAACTAATCACAAAGAACTCTTAATACGCATACAAATTTGTATCTAACTAATGAAATCTTATATATATATAAATAAAGTAAAATTATGCATGCTATGAAGCTTTCATTCCATCCCTCCAAAAAATTAATGTACTTAATCTAATCTTTTTCTAGTTATAAACCAAGATAAAATTATAAATAAACAAAATTCACAACTCATAACTAGTACAAACATTTGTTTGTAAATAATTTTGTATTTTACAAACAAACAAAAAAATTAAAGAGGTAAGAATGACAAAACACTAGCCTAAAACATTTATGACATGAGCTTACCCACTTGTGAGTACACGTACTGCTGCTTGCTTTCCAAAATCAACCTTAATACATTGTTCTCAGCAGCTATTTTGTCAGCACTTCTCTGCCATTGAAAGTTAAAGACAATTGTTATTCTTATGTGATTTTCTTTTGAAAAAACCATCAATTTAGTTCTTGAAGTATCACTTTTTATTTAATTTAATCTCTAAACTAAAGTGTATCAGTTGTTGATACTTTTGAATTAATTGATGATGATAAGAAAAGGAATATATTAGTTGTTGAGTTTTTATCTTTATACTTTGGAGACACTTATGCATACATGAAGTAGGATGAAACATGAAAGATAAGGTACTAATTGGTGCAATAATATATTTAAACATAACTCTACTAATTCATAAACACTTGTTTATCAAAAATGACTTGTCAATGCAATTAATTCTTCCTCTGTCAGCATATAATGATTTGTAAGGTTCTTGGCTTTGAAAGTTTGTTAGGCAATTCATTAATACTCATGCGTTAATAGTATGTGTTCATAAAACTTAATGATTTTTTCACCAGAGAATTTGATTTGACAAAAGGTGTAATATTTTTGTTAAAAAAACAAATTTTTGAACTTTTAAGAGAGTTAGTTGAATATAAAAGTTTATATTTACATCTCTTCCGTGACATAAATTGATATTCAGTTCACAATTTATACATTGATGTGTCTTTTTACCACTAGATCAAACCATTAGAAATTTTAAAAAATATACTATTGTTACTTAAGATGTAATGTTCGAAAGTATATGAAATTCACCACTTTAGTACATATTATTAAGATTTTAGAAACTAAAATAATAATTTTCATAAACTTAACGGACTAAAAGGACAAATTTTATATACTACAAACATTAGTTATTTTTATATATACTTTAAGAATTAAATTGTGACAGTGATAATTTAGAGACTAAATTATTACTCATTCATTATTTTATGAATCACAAGTTAGACATAGCAATTAACAATGTATATATTTTATATTAAAAACTTAGTGTGAAAACTTAGTGTAAATAATTGAATCAAAAATCGCACATACATATAAATAAGACTGACAGGTTGACAAAAGTATATAATATAACAATAAAGTAAATGACATGAAATTTTGATGAGTTAAGACATACTTGTAATATAGATTTTTGTGCAGATATGGATGCTGCTTTTGTTTGCAATGCTTGTACCTTCTTCTCAAGATTGGAAAGGTAATGATTATACTTCATTTCTCTCAATCTTGCAAAGAATTTTCTTTTTGCCAATATCCTATTATACACACATAGAAAGGGAAAAAAATAGTAGTAGCCAAAATATTTAAATAAAAGAATGTTGAAAAGTTTATAATAATACACAATCAATTAGTGAATGATGGATATGATGAATAATTTATGTAAGCACATAGTGTATAGTGTAGATCTCATGGATTAGTAAAACAAATTAATTACCTCAAAAAATTGATGTTAAGAATCAAAGATTTGTACTCGTTGAAGGTTAATTATGTAGATAAGTTAATAGTGTACAATTTTTCTACGGATTAAAATATTATAATTTTTTTAATAATCAAGTTTTATCTAAATTTCATTATGTTTCATAAACTAATATGCAAAATAATTTTTTACATATAAATTCCTTTAAATAGCTTTGATTTTTTATTGTAAAGTTAAATAGCTTTGATTTTTTCTTTAAGTCACATTTTAAAATTGTTTTAGACCTACAAATTGTTCGGCCAAACTTGTTACAATTATGTAGTAAGACAATGGACTAAAGAATATCTACATATAGACAAAACGTTTATAAAAGGTAAAATATATAAGATCAAAGTTATGAATGATACCTTCTAGCAATCTTGGGATCGATTAAGGCTAGTTTTGTGTGCTTGACCCCAGACAATGATTTTTTGGAATCAGTGTTGGAGACATTATCTGAAGTAGATATCAACATACCAGATTTTTTGGTTTTTAAGCCATCCATAGCTGAATTAGTGACAATTATGAAAATTAAGAATTATATCTTTCAATATTTAGTTCAAATTACTATATATTCACAAATTTAATCTGAATCGTCACACATAAATCACATACACATCAAATATTAATTAAAGAAAAATACACTAAAATAGTAAACATTTACCTATACAAAAGAGATAGTCTGTTTGTGTTTGTTTTAGGGAGAGACTAATAGAGATAGAAAGAATATAAGATAGAAAAGACTCTAACTCAAGAGAATATATTGAATCTACTATCTCTTATTCCTTTTATCATTCACAAATATATATAAATTACAAATCTATAACTAATTATTATTTTTCTTTCAATATTTATTTCAATAATTTAATCAAAACTATTTGATATATATATTTAGCAAAAGAGGAATGAAATAATAAAAACAATTAATTATGTTTGTCCAATTCTCGTATTTCGATAACTCATCAATTAAAAGTTACTCCTCGAAAGAATCATACCAATTCATTTTGACAGACTGACACTGAGCTGTGATAAATATCCATATGGTGTGAGACTTGCATGACTTCCATGCGGCAATCATGCACTTTTTGTTGTTGAAAAATAATGTAATATGTGGTAATCATGCAGGGAGTCATCAATTAATGTGTAAGTCATGCATTAAGTCACACTAGTTCACATAGAATGTCGTATGTAATATGACTATAACACGAAAATCATATTTTATCTATCAGGCTAGTCATATGTAGCGGTCAATGAACCATGCATTAAGTCATACTAGTCCACAAAACATGATACATTCACGAACATTGCATTTTTGTGTGTTAAATACACTTAATGGTAAATGCACTTTATTATAATAGTAATAAAAGAATTCATTTCAAGAAATTATAACCTAAAAAAAAAGAAAAAAAGTTAAGCTGTAGAGCACTTTTAGAAATAAGTAAATAGTTGGGATAAAGAAGTTGTAAAAAAACAACAATTACCAAATTATCAAAAGCCTATACTTCCTTAATGACAGTTCTTAAGGTAGTTCCTATCACCAATCCAATCCAGTTATTTGATCGGTCATATTGTTAACTTGATTTGCACATCATCAAACTGGTGTAGAAAATCAGGTCGAAGGCACTAGAAAGTGAAAATTGTGCAAAAATACATCAAATAGTTTCACATAGGAATCAAACTCAGCTAATTTCAAAAATGTACACTTTAATCAAGTATCAAGCTAGCGCAAATTTCTAAAATTTAAAGGCTATTGAGTTATATAATTCTTAAACAATGGAGAGTATTTTGACATAAGAGAAACTACTCCAATCACCAAATACAGATTTTATTTTGTTGATGAAAATAAAGACAAAGTTACTTCAATGATATCCCATAACTAAAATATTAAAACTATTATACCATATTTTTCATAATACATATTTACAAATTTTAGAATTTTTAAATTTTTTTTTTTTACATGAGACGTATGGTTCAATCAAGTTTAATATATACAAACTTGTTATAGAGACTGAATTATACAATTGAATCATCTGATTTAACTCAGTTTAGTCATACAGGTTAACTAGTGTCCTAAAGATTTGATTAGTAACTCTTTAGTCCCTTAAAATTGTCTAAACGATGACAAAGTTAGTTTTTAAAACATTGATTAATAATATTATTTTCCATAATTTGAAATGTCCAATAATCATAATGGGATACAATAGTAGGACATTAAGAAGACAAAAGCACACAACACACAACTATAGATACTAACTAGTTCTCCATTTTTTTATTATTCAAACACTAAATACAATTTTGTGAGTATGACTTACTTAATACAACACATACTTCGGTACTTCTTAACAATGATAAATCCTTGTATCTATTAGAAAGTATTATACTACAGATCTTTTATCTTATTTCCATGTAACACTAATTGCTCCTCATATTTATGTAAATTTCCACTAGTTTGTTATTTTGCTTAGTTTTCTTTAGGTTTAGTGATTTTTAGAATATAAATCGTTATCCTTAAAATCTCAAAGAAATTGGTTTAATTTGTGTTGATTATTTTCCTAACCAGGCAATTCTTGAAGTTTTGTTTTATTGTGTTTCAGATTATTAGATTGACCATTTGAAGAGGAATAATATCTAAAAGAAGTTTTGGAAAGTTAAAGTCAATGAAAGAAGTAGAGATGCTCTAAATTTCATACTCCTATTTGTTGTCCACAATTTACCCGATATAAATAACAAAGACTTCATTGTTGGTATTATGATTCAATTAAAAGTCGTTCAAATATATTTTAAACTAAACTATAAATAAAACCAAAATATTTTACTATGATTTGAGCCTTCAGATGTGGTTGTTGGAGCTCTGTTTTTCTCATTGAACTCCATATATTTTTGCAAAGGTTGTGTATGAATTTGGTGTGAGTATTTTTTCAGTGTATTTTAAGCATAGTTCAATATCCAGGATGTGGTGACTTTTTTGTCTCTTTTGCACATCTTATGCTCATTTTTTAGAAATATTAACAATTAACACCATTTTTGTTTCTTAAATAAAGTATCTTATAAAGTTCATTTAGTTTTTTAGCATTACCAACCAACTTTTGGACACACTGATACTTAAATAATAGTTGTTTTAACAAAGCCATAATACTTTCTTTACCTTACAAACATATCACATAGAAACAGAACTAAAATCCATAACATTTTTATAGAAGCCGGAACAAAAGCATCCCTTTACAACAAAGAGATAATGAACCGGCAACAGGAAGTTGCAACATGTTGGTTATATTATCCATCTTCCATCTCACACAACCGCGAAAATAAAAAGATCAAAATCCTCACATCTCATCATGTTGCTGGTACTCTTCCTCTTCCTCTTCATACTCATCCTCCTCAGCAGTCGCATCTTGATACTGTTGATATTCTGAAACAAGATCATTCATGTTGCTCTCAGCCTCGGTGAATTCCATCTCGTCCATTCCTTCACCGGTGTACCAATGCAAGAAAGCCTTTCTCCTAAACATAGCAGTGAATTGTTCACTCACCCGTCTGAACATTTCCTGAATCGACGTCGAGTTTCCAATGAAAGTCGAAGCCATCTTCAACCCTGTTGGGGGAATATCACAAACTGTTGATTTCACATTGTTTGGAATCCACTCAACAAAGTAGGACGAGTTCTTGTTCTGAACATTTATCATTTGTTCATCGACTTCCTTTGTGCTCATCTTGCCTCGGAACATGGCTGATGCAGTGAGGTACCGTCCATGTCTAGGATCGGCTGCACACATCATGTTCTTTGCATCCCACATTTGTTGTGTGAGCTCCGGTACACTAAGGGCTCTGTACATCTGAGAACCTCTTGAAGTCAAAGGCGCAAATCCTACCATGAAAAAGTGAAGGCGAGGGAATGGAATCAGATTCACTGCAAGTTTCCGAAGATCAGAGTTTAGCTGACCAGGGAACCTCAAACAACATGTGACACCAGACATAGTTGCTGATATCAAATGGTTCAAATCGCCAACTGCATCAAAAAATCAAACACCAAAATCAGAAACCTTAGAGATCAGACCAACTGCTTCACAACAAATCAAACATCAAAATGAGAAACTTTATCGAACAAATGCTACAAAATTGAAAAATGAGCTTACAGCTTGGTGTAGTGAGCTTGAGGGTACGGAAGCAAATGTCGTACAAGGCTTCATTATCAAGCACCATACATTCATCAGCATTTTCAACAAGTTGATGAACAGAGAGAGTGGCGTTGTAAGGTTCAACAACAGTGTCGGAAACCTTAGGAGATGGAAAAACTGAGAAAGTAAGCATCATCCTATCTGGGTATTCTTCCCTGATCTTTGAAATCAGAAGGGTACCCATTCCAGAACCAGTTCCTCCACCTAGTGAATGACATACTTGAAAACCTGCTCACAAAAAGAACAAAACACACCACCACCCATTTGATAATCAGCCACAAAACAATCAAAGTTTACACCTTTACAAACAAACAAAAAAACACAAATATCACAAACCGTAATCCCTAAATTCATTAAAAAATACAAACTTTATAACAATTTCATGATAATAACACAAATGAAATCAAATCCAATTAACATAAACATGACATGAAAGTTTCCAACTTTACTAGCAAAAAAGATATACACAAACACTCCATTTCAAAACTTAATAAATAAAAACGGAAAAAATAACCATTTCATTAAAGGGAAAAAAAAAATGAATTTTTCACATACCCAATTCACCATTCCCTCAAAAGATCTAACAGTTATCTTAATCAACAAATACCCATTACAAAAACACCCACAAAAAGCTCTATAAACACATCAACATTTCAACTGCAATTTTCATTTCCGTAACAAAAAAAATAAACTAACAAAACCGTCAAATTAAAAATCAACAAACCCTAACTTTCAAATTATCAAAACAAATCACAACCCAAAAAAGCTCACACCTTTCTAAAAAACTACACACTCCCTTTTACAGAATCACCAACAAAACACTAAAAAAAACCATAAACAAACTCAATATCCAATTTCACTATTTAAACCACACACCCATTTCAAATCAAAACACAAAACACATAAAAAGCTTCAAATTTAACTAAACAAAGAAGAAGAAAACCATACCCTGCAAACAATCACAGTTTTCAGCTTCCTTACGAACAACGTCTAGAACAGAATCAATAAGCTCAGCGCCTTCTGTATAATGACCTTTAGCCCAATTATTACCAGCACCACTCTGACCAAAAACAAAGTTATCCGGTCTAAAGATCTGACCGTACGGTCCAGAACGGACACTATCCATAGTACCCGGTTCAAGATCCATAAGAACCGCTCGTGGAACGAACCGGCCACAACTAGCCTCATTGTAGTAAACATTGATTCTCTCTAGCTGAAGTTCAGAGTCACCAACGTATCTACCTGTTGAGTCGATTCCATGTTCCGCACAAACAACTTCCCAAAATTTTGCACCGATTTGGTTGCCACATTGGCCACCTTGAATGTGAAGAATCTCACGCATTTTCTAGAGAGAGAGAGAGAGAAAGAGATTTTGAAATTGAAACTCGAAAGGGTTTTGAATTTGTGTGGGGCTGGAAATGAGGGTTTTGTTTTTTTATATATAGAAAAAAAATGTTTGAGGGGGTTTTTTCGGGAGAGTGCGATCGGTTTTTTGTATTTACTGTACTGAGTGTTGTACGTCGTTTGATCTTGATCGCACAGTTTTAAGAAAAAAAGTTTATTTTATAATAAAATACTGAAATTAAATTTTAGCCGTTTGATTAAAATCAGACCAGTATGTGACGTGAGGCTGTACGAATGCAGAACTGTTTTGGCTGTTGTAAAACCGGATCCGTTTTTTGTTGCAACGGTTGGATGGTAATTTTGGGGTGAAACGTTGTGAATTTTCTTTAATTGGGAGTTTTTATTATTATTTGAAATTTGATATGACAGCTGGACAAACAGGATGCATTGCTGTTTTTTAGTAATTTTGAAATTTGATATGACAGCTGGACAAACAGGATGCATTGCTGTTATAGTGTGGTGGTATTTTTTTATTTGCTTTGGTCAAAAAATGTAACGGCCAATTTTTATTGAGATTTGAAATTTTTTGTCTAAAAGTTGAAAAAGTTTATTTAGTTAATTTTTAATTGTGCTTTTTAATTTTTGAAAAATGGGTTGCAGTAAAGTTGGATAGTCTTGTCTTTTTCTCTAATTCTTTTGGATTATAAGTGTACTTAATTCAAACTCATGGAGCCTAATAAATAATTAATAGGTATTATATTGCCCCTGCGAATCGGATCTCATAGATTTAGCTTTCGATTAAATTCACCTATAAATTAACTGATAGTTACAAAATTAATTGATCATGGATAAGAGTTAAATAATAGTTGATAAAAAAATTAGTTGATTAAATTACAGTATTTTTAATTTTAGTATATAAAATGATATAAAAGTGTATTATTATTTAATAAATTCTCTAAACTTTACAAATTACAATATTCATTTATATTTTAACCCAACAATCATTTGTTATGATTTTTCTTTGATTCTTATTTTATCATCTTTATTTTATTTTATTGCATTATTTAAATCTCATAATTGAGTTTTTTTTTTCATAATTTTTTATGTAAATCATAATATTGATAAAAGTTATCATTTTTTATTTACAGCATAAAAGTTATACAACAACTTCTGCAGAGATAATAATGCATAAGTTTATGCGAGAGATCAGTCACGTGCAATATTGCATTCTCTTAATGCAGTAAAAGTAGTAAAAGTTTAAACGTTATATTTAATCAAAAAAATTTATAAGCTATTTCAATAAGATATATGCTAGTTTATTGAAATTACTAAAATCAGTGTTAGTTTATGTTTAAATCTAAGATGGATTCATCATTTTGGCTTCACAATTTTGATGAAGGTATTTGCAAGCACTTTAATTGTGGCTCTTTATATAAGAGTTCTAAAAAGGAGAGTGGCATGGAGGCAACTAGGTCGTTGTGGGCAATCCAACGTAAATAGAGGATCATCGTCAGTGAACGGTTATGATCAACTTGTTGGGTTCAGGTGTGAGTTGTTAAATATCACATTAACTATGAATGAGTTAAACGTTGGATATATAAGAGTGGAGTCTTATATACCAATAGTTTTGTCGTTTTAGGTGGAGATATGCTGTCAAAATCTCTTGTAGTCTTAGAACATTTGTCTCGTTGTTGCTCATATGCTCCTTCGGAGTCCCCAACCAATGATATTAGAGTTCTGGTTTGGCTTGATGGGGGAGTGTAACAGCCTGAACTTACTATTATCGGCATTGTTAGTCACAACATGTTCACTCATTCCTCTCAATAGGAAATAACATGTTTTTTTCCTTTCATGAGAATCGAACTCAGAACCTAGGGGATAAGTACCACCGCCCATTCATTTTCACTACCAATTGACAACTCAATTGGTAATGGGAATGAATGAGTGGTGATATTTATTCCATAGGTAACTTGTTTGATTCCCACCAAAGACAAAAACTCGTTATTTCCTATTAAGAGGAAGGGGTGAGAAAGTTGTGATTAATAGTGTCGATGACGGTAAGGGTAGACTTTTACAAGGAGCGTGAGTGGATCTTTGTGTATAAGATTCTTGTATTGAAAGTCTTCCATACAGTATAGTCAAGAGGTGGGTTTCGTTGGTTGTAACGACTGTGCTAATATAGGACGCGAGAAACGCATACTTGAGGGACATATTTTGGGTTCAAATGTGAGTCGTTAAGCCCCATATTGACTATCAATGAGTTAAATATTGGATATATAAGAGTGGAGACTCATATATGTAATGTCTTAAAGTTTTAGGTAGAGATTGAGGTAACAATGTCAATCACAAGGAAAGGAGTTTGAATTGTGATTCCTTTTTTAAAAAAATTAATTAATTTCTGCTTTTAATTTAAACTAACTCAAGATTAATCTTAATTTCAAAGTAAAAAAGTAGAACATTCTTGGTTAGTGAAAATAAATGAAAGATATTATTTCTACGTGATATTTGTTCGTGAGTGAGAAATAATTAAAGATATGATAAGAGAATCACCTTAAAATGTTTTTACAAACCATTCAAACTATTTTTAAGAATATAGTTTTGAGTTTCAAATAAAATATTAAAAGAAAGTTGATGCTTATAAATATATTAGACATTTGTTTGAGATTGATTTTAAGCAAAAAACTCAATATCTAGTGAAAGAGAACTGAAGTTTTTGCTTGATTGAAGATTTCTCAAGTATAATTGTTTAAGTGATTAATTGCTTGCAATTGAAATTCTTGTTGTAATCTTGATTTTGAGATTTCTTTTATAGACGTTGTGAAGGTTAATGACATCTCATATTTTCGTTAATAAGCTAACTATTTAGATTGATATTTTAATAGACATGTCTCATATTGTATTAAGAATGTTCTTGATTTATAACCACACTACCAAAACACCGACGATTAAGCACAATCAACATTGTGGCTAAATTGTTAAAACACCGTAGCAAAAAAAGGTTTGCCACACTTTGTTTGCACGTGAGCTAGCGAGACGTAGCAATAATTTAGCCACGACTAATTCTTAATATTAGCCACATTCAAATTAAGCGTGGTAACAACCTGTTTGCCACTGTCAATATTTATTTTGCCACGCCTAAACCATGTCTAACCATCATTGTAAAAATTGAAATCGTAACTTAGCCACGATTTAACCTTGGCTAATTTTTTTCTTTTTTAAAAAAAAAAAATTGTTTCCTCTGCCACTTCATACTCACAGTGAATAGCAAATATATAGTAATTTTTCAATAGATATCCACTTTAAAAATTGTCAAGTATTATTAGCAAGTAAATAACAACCTTATATTAGAAATCTTAAAGGGAGGGAACACAATATTATAGCCGTTTTTGTTAATAATAATAGAAAATAAATGAGAAGAAGTAACAAAACAATAAATATATATTAGATAGTAGATAGCACAAGTAATTGGAAGCAACTTAATTGATGATGTGTGATATGGTCTCTTCTTGCCATAACAAGAATGGAATAAAATGTAACCTCCTTCATGAAAAAGAATAAGAAGACACAAAAGAGAACTTCAATCAAGAAAACTCCAATCAAAGTAATTTGCCTGTAAATAAAGCAAAAAATCTAAGCACCAAAGCAAAAATAGAGACAATAATAAAATGACCAACTCAAACAAAACGCAATAATATTAATAGCTTTTTCTGAGCATAATTCAAAAGGGAATCAAATTAGTTGCAAACCAAATCCCAAGTTGTCAAAAACTATTACAGTAGCATAAATTATACTTTTCATCTTCTTTTCTCTATATTGAAGAGAGATGTCAAAAGGCATGTATAGCTTCTCATTGGTTCCTTTGGTCCATTAAAGTATGAGAGATGCCTCAAATATGTGACGCATCTTCCGAATTAAAGTTAAGTTAGAATCTTCAAAATGTAATCAATGTAAATAGTATTGAGTGAGTTAAACACAATTATACATACCACAAATGACACTTTATTATTAAGAATTTTAAAATACCTAGGGTGCTAACCTTAACAGACATAAGGACAATACTAAGTTTATGTACATTGTACAAGTATCAATAGTAGGTTCCAAGTGTAGTTACCTCTCAATAATCTTGCTCCAATCTTGCAAAAATGTTGACTGCTTTATAATCCTTGTCATCTAAAAAGGATAAATAAAATATTGAAGGAAAGACACATAAGGTACTAAATAATTTCATGAAATACATAGAAAGAAGAATTAGTCTTCTTTTTATAAATAGCAAAAGATATATAAGGTTCTTTCTAACATATTAAATACAAACAGTACTCTAACAATAGAACATTATAATAAGTTTTTTTGTCTTTCTAATAAGACTAGTTAGAGTCTTAGGCCAAGAACTAGATCACCCACCCACAATACACCAAACTAAAACTCAACTATACAATACATATATCAGAACTGAATTCATACCCTGTGATAGCTAGACTTGGTTTCCTCTTATTGTTATTCCAGTCTATTACATAGATCCAATATAAACAGATGTCCTACTTATTTAATCACAAATTCACTATCAATAATTTCACTAACAAATTCATAAATTGACTCAAATCAGTTTAAGATTTAGCTGCATATATTTTTTCCTACTTCTTTATTTAAACGCAACAACATATACAAATAGCACACATGTTGAAAAATCTAGTTACCGTCGACATATTTAATTAACTAACAAATGATTCTTCAACTTTTGTAAAAGAAATGTATAGAGATGAAACTTATTTACCTTAAAATCATATTTAAGCAACAAGATCTTCATTTGAATCTCATAGGTTGACATATAGCTCCAATAATACCTAAAAATTATTCATAAAAGAAAATAAAAAATTTAAGATGGAGATTTTACTCAAAACAAAAGTAGTGGTTTAGGGTTTTTAGTTACCTTTTGAACCTGTAATCTTGCCCTTAAATAAAGTCTTTGAGTGAAAGGAATAGAATAAATCAGAGGGAAATAAAGAAGAGGAACGATTCAGAGAGAAAGAACAAATAGAAGAGAAACGATTTGGTTTGTTTTTCTAATTTGGGAGAAACCATAAACGATTCATTCGAGAATTGCAAGAGTAGAAAAATTTAGAGAGAAAGAGAAAAGATGAATGATTCAATGAGAAAGAGAAAAGATAAAAGAGGAAGAATTCAGATTCAAATAGAGATTTAGTAAATTATTTATGATTTGGAGAAAAGAAGAAAGTAAAACAAAAATAAAGGAGGGAGATGAAAAGATATTGGCGCTCATAATTTTCGCGGAAGAGGGAATGTGAAATGGTGAAAAAAGCAAGAAAAAACAAATGAGAGAAGTTAGCTACGAGTTAACCGTGGAAAATCATGATACTTACTACAGTCAAAATAACCGTGGGTAAAGATCTGTGGCTAAACGCCTGTTTTTTTTTGTAGTGTCAGAACGTTCTTCGTTTCTACTTTGTGTGAGTATTGTGATAGAGATCATTTGACTGCTGTTTGGTGTCAATGTTTTTGCTTTATACGCAAGTTGCCTTTCTGCACAGGTGCAATATCAATGTCCTTTTTATCCTTGTTCTCCTAGCTGTACTCGTATCATACGCTATCAATCTAGAGATTGATCTCGTTATGATTCTTGATGTTGTTTTGCTTTTTTTAAAAAATTTGTGCTTGATCATGGTTCTGAGTTGTCTTGATATATAATTCACTTAAAATATGTAATTGATTCATTTCATCTTTAAAACAAATAGTGCAAAATGATCTTGTATAGAAAAGGTTGATACTTTCGCAAACCAGAATGATCTTAATTTGACTAGGTTGATGTTATCAAAATCCAGAATAATATTGGTTTGTCTAGATTGTTTGTTCTTATGAACCAAAATGATCTTCTATACACTAGAACGATTGTGTGGTGTTGTATATGATTACCTATCTTCGAATAGTGCACTCAAAAATACAAGTTAAATAGCAACACAATTTAGAATCATAATTAGAAATTAATTAACTTTGTTTGATTATCTTCAAAATATAAATTTGGGATTTTGCCTCAACAAAGATGTGATGTCAAAGTCTCTTATGGTCCTAGAGCATTTGACATGTTGCTCCCACGCTCCAATGGACTTCCAACACGATTGGGGGCTAACTCGACACTTAAACATGTGTTTGACAACCCCTAAACGCAAGTAGTTCAACGTCTTTAGTGGATTGGGATAAAGTTCAGTAAAAAAACGTATTAGGATAAGGTTCAACCAAAGATATTTGGTGGACCGTAATCCGCTTCAGAACGCCGATTAAACACTTTTTTATGGGCCTAACAAACAATTAAAATGTTATAGTTAGTATTACAATTTGCTTTTATCTAAAGATGTAAATAGACTGGTAAAAAAAAGAATGTAGATAGGGTTGAGGGAGTACAAATAGTTTAGTTATACATCATAACATCCCATAATTCTCTTCAAAAGTAATAATATATATCCCTAATTCAAATTAGTTGGTGAAATATTTTCATCTTATTTGTCAGGTTTTGAAACTTGAAAATCTTCGATTCAGAATACCATCAACTCATATTTGTTCTTACCATACGTAGGAGCAGGATGCCGATCAACAATTTTATTTGTTTAGACCTCTTGTATATATAACTCTTCCTACAAGGTTTGTGTCCATAAAGCTTGACACAAGTTTCCATAGATGCAGTTATATGCTTTACACAAAGACAAAACAATAGGTTAAATTACATTTTTATCTTTTAAGCGATTTTAATTGGTTTTAAGTTTTTTTTTTATATATTTTAATATCTTAATTTATAAACGTTTGTTAATTATTTATCCTTAAAGTTTTATTTGTTTCATTTAACCTTATAAGTTATAAAAATTGAAGAATTATAAATATTAAATTCTTCGGTTCTGCTAGTTACACTTTTTCTATTTCTAATTTGATATTGCAACACTAATATAATATGGTTTAATTAATTTGTATGTCGCTGAACTATTCGATAATATTTAAATAGGTTCCTAAACTAAAAAAAAAAAGAATGTCATTGAATCCCTAAATTATTATTATTATTATTACTATTATTATTATTATTATTAATTATTTATTTGT
>JBBPBS010000207.1:8652397-8678549 GCA_037974835.1 Cicer judaicum | reverse complement strand
GTGTATATGTGCGTTGATAATTAATATAATATTTTTTTGCATGTGACTAATATTAAGTGTGCACGATTCTATATTTTAATTATTTATAACTATTTTCTATTTTTAGTTATTTGTTTTATAAATAATTATCTTGAGATATTAGTAATACTATCATTAATTAATTTCCTTTATTTATATATATTTCTTATGACATGATGATTATATATCTATTTATTATAATTTAAAAATTAATATAAAGTATTATTATTATATTTATTTATTTTGTAATTTCAACTATTTTTTAATGATGATAGTATTTTAGTGTGAGTATTTTGAAAAATAAGTATAAGTATAAGTATAATTATAATGATTATTTTGAATATGATAGTTTCAATTATTAGTAATATTTAAAAGATTAATTATTTTATTTAATCTAATTTATAACATTAGTTTTATAAATACATGGACAAATATTAATAGTTGCATTAGTTTTTCTAAATCCAATATATATGTATCAATTCGTTTTAGCTAGCAATGAGAAGGTTTTGAACATGGGAATCAATACGTGCATATTAATTAATTAATTTAAGTGGACGATTTAGTCTTTTACTTATTTATTTATTTAATTTAATTTTTATTTTTATTTAAAGTGATAATTTGATCTTTTATATTTTAAAATGTCAATAATGTTATTATTTTTTGTAAAAATTCATCAAAAATTTCAAACAAAATCCATAAAAGTAATTATCATTCTCAATATAATGCAAATTTTATCAAATTCATAACCAAATATTTAAGTAAACTCATATTTTCATATCTAATAACATCAAATAAAGAATAAAAATATGAGTTAATTTGAAGTGATAATTTGATCTTTTATGTTTTAAAATGTCAACATTGTTATATTTTTTTTGTAAAAATTCATCAAAAGTTTCAAACAAAACCCATAAAAGTAATTATCATCTTCAATATAATGCAAATTTTATCAAATTCATAACCAAATCTTTAAATAATTACTTTACTAAGAAGGAATTGGTTCCCCACCTTTCAGATTGCAAGGGAAAAACAAACATGAGAATGTATTTGTAAGAAATCTCATTAATGATTGACAGTATTAACGAATAAATTGAAGTATTTTTTTTTCAATTGAAAAATGTACTTTATTTAACTAAGACATGGGAGTTAAAATCATTTTTCAAGCAAAGTTATCATAAAAAAGTTACAATTTTAATAGAATTAAGAATGTATTTACCTTTAATTTATAACATAAAAAATTATGTATCGTACAAGAGAATGAAAATTTAACAATATAAAAATTACATCTAATATACATAGATGGATGAGTTATAACATAGACGTTGTATTTTTTTATTTTTTTTACTAAATAAACAAAATATTATAACGATATAAATTAGTGCATCTACATTAAAATAAATATTCTATATAAAATTATATTTACATCTTATATACGAGAATAAATATTAATAGTTGTGTTAATTTTTTTCAATTATAGGTGTACTAATTAGTAAATCAAGAGAGTTAATATTCTATAACATAGAAATTACCCTTATACAAGAATGGATATTTTATATAAAACAATATTATTATCTTATATTTATAAGAAGAAAATATTTGAACTGTTAATAATGAAAAGAAGAAAAAGAGAGACAACCACTATAGGGTTTCATAACATAGAATGAACCAAACTTAAGTTAATAGGATTACAACGAGTATATATACAAGAGAATGGAAATGTCTAAAATACCCTTACTACTGATATATAATAACATTATCTAACATCTCCCATCAAACTCACGATGCATAAACATGAAGCATCGAGAGTTTGCTAACCAAAAAACGAAAACGTTTAATGGAATGCATCTTTGTGAACAAATCAATAATCTGTAAAGATGAGGAGACAAACGGTAGAGTAATTGTTTTATGCTGAAGATGATGACGAGTAAGATGACAATCAATCTCAATTTGTTTGGTGTGTTCATGAAAGACCGAGTTGTGAGAAATTTGAATAGCACTCTTGTTATTGCAGTGCATCAGAGTTGGCTCAGAAAAGAGAGATACCCATATTAGACAAAAGCCAACGCAACAAAATTATATCAGTTGTAGTGGATATCATAGCACGATACTCAACTTCTGTAGAGGAGCGAGAGACAATGTCCTGATTCTTACTCTTCCAAGAAATAAGAGAGTCTCCAAGAAATATCCAAAATCTTGTGGTAGATTTATGATATGTGGTATCACCAGCCCAATCAACATTAGAATAAGCTCGTAACTCCAATTAAGATGACGATGGAAAGAGAAGGCTTTGAAATAGAGTTCCTTGAAGATAACGAAGAATTTGAAGAACTGTAGTAAGAGAGACAACAAACTGACTAACAACATGAATAGCATAAGCAATGTCAGGTCTAGTAATCATGAGATACACTAAGCTGCCAACCAAAGTACGATACAAAGTGGAATCTGGTAAAGGAACACCATCCTAGGGAGCATATTTCACATTCAACTCAAGAGGAGTATATGCTGCTCTAGTATCAGAAAGACGAGCCTGGTCAAGAATGTTGGCAATGTACTTGGATTGAGAAAGACGGTAACCTCTAGGAGAGTAGGCAACTTTGATTCCTAAAAAATAGCGAAGAGTTCCCAAGACCTTCATCACAAACTGTTTGGCTAACTGCAATTTTAACTCATTGATTACATTAACATCATCACATGTAATAATTATATCATCAACATATAGAGAAAGTATAATGCGACCATAAGTGGTGGACCTTATAAATAATGCATAATCATGTTCACTAGAGCGAAAACCAAAAGAAGTGATCACAATAGAGAATTTCTCAAACCAAGCTCGAGGAGCCTATTTAAGACCATATAGAACCTTGTTTAACTTACATACTTCCCCTTGATTATGAGAAACTCCTTGTGGAGGGACCATATAAACTTCTTCATTAAGCTCACCATTTAAAAAAAAACATTTTTGACATCCATTTGGAAATATGCCATTGACGAATAGATGCAACTGTAATAAGAGTACGAATAGTGGCCATCTTGGCTATAGGAGCAAAAGTTTCTTCATAATCCATACCATATTGTTGAGAGAAACCTTTAGAAACAAGACGTGTTTTGTAGCGCTCAACTGACCCATCATACTTAGTTTTGATTTTGGATATCCAACAAGACCCAATAGCACATTTTTTAGGAGGAAGAGGTACTAATTCCCAAGTGTTGGTTTTGTGCAATGCAAATAATTCTTCTGCCATAACCTGCTGCCAAAGAGGATCAAGAACAACCTCTTTATAGGAAGAGGGCTCAAACAACTGTGAATAGAGGTTAAGAAAGAAGCAAATGAAGCTGAGTAAGTCGAATAGACAAAATCAGGTCACTAAGCAGACTTACGTTGACGAGAGGGGTAACGGGGAGGATCAACAATCGCAGGAGGTGGTTGGACCACCAGGGGGACAAGAGGGATATTATCATGTGGAGTAATAGTATTTGTCCTACAATTCTCAACATTACAATCGCTAGAAGCGTTATCATTAAGACCAAATGGATCAATATGGGTTAGTTCAGAACTCTTATTAATATGAGAATTAGAGGAAACAGAGTAAAAAGGGATGTGCTCACGAAAAACAACATTACGAGATACATAAAGTGTTCTTGCATGAGGATCATAACAACGATAACCCTTTTGACCATCACCATAACCAAGAAAAACACACATGGTTGAACGAGAAGACAACTTACTGCGCTCTACTTGAGGGCGAATAACAAAACAAGTAGAACAAAAAACTTTCAAAGAATAGTAATCAGGGATAGAAGCATACAACTTTTCAAAGGGAGACAAACCTGATATGATAGATCATGGAATTCTATTAATAGCATGAACAGCAGTAAGAACTACTTCTCCCCAAAACTCACTAGGAACTGAAGCGGACAACAAAAGGAACGAGTAGTCTCTATAATATGATGGTGTTTTCTTTCAGCAAGTCTATTTTATTGAGGAGTATCAGTACAAGATATTTGGTGGAGAGTGCCATCATAAGCAAGTAATTTAGAAAATTTATTAGAGGTTTGTTCACCACTTAAATCACAACGAAAGCACTTTATAACAAAATTGTTAAGTTTTGACCATTGCACGAAACATATGATAAATGTCAAAAAATTCAGACCGATTTTTCATAAGATAAACCAACAATAATGAGTGTAATCATCAATAAATGAAACATAATATTTAGATCCACCTTTGGTGAGAACCGGTGATGGACCCCAAACATCAAAGTGAACTAAATCAAAGGGGGTATATGGAACGAAAACATTTTACTAAACGGTAAAGTTGGAAGTTTAGCAAGTTTACAACCACAACAATCTAAGATATCACAAGTTTGAAACTTTCCTAAGGCTCCAGTAGAACCCAAATATTTTAATCTAGAAGCAAAAACATGTCCAAGGTGAGAATGCCATAAATAAAAACTAGAAGATAAGGAATTCAAGCGAAAACTAGATAATAAGTCAGCAATAATTGTTGAGGGTGTAGTATCTGGGAGTCACAGGTCATCCAAAACATAAAGTCTCCCTTGTTTATGACCTTTCCCAATCAGCCTCCCGGAATGTGGATCCTGCATACAACAAGAAGTGGAAGAAAACATAACCGAATAACCGAGATCACATATTTGACTAACAAAAGCAAGACTCAAAGTAAGATTAGGAATATAATAAACATCATAAAGAAACATGTTAGGTGTGGAGATAGAACCAACGCATGCTAGTGGCATAGGAGTGTTATTAGCAGTAATACCCGACACAGACGAGACAGGTTTCACAAACACAAAAGATTTATCATCGTATGTCATATGATGAGAGGCTCCCAAATCAAGAATCCATATGGAAGGAGATATACCTGACATATTAGAGGAGTTCAAACCTTTAGAAGAGGTGGCAGACATGGCATGTGATTGAGTGGCAAGAAATTTTTAAAGTTGTTCTGCAATATCAGATATTTAGGAAGCAGTCTCAGATAAGTACAGAGTTAGAACTAGAGCTAATGGGAGAAGGAGCATAAGCAATAACATTGGATGATGGCCCCCTAAAATTCTTCTTATGTGCTCTCCCCAATTTTGGACAATGTGCTTTCCAATGCGTTAGAGAATCATCCTTAGCACCAGCCATAACAAATAATGAGAGGAAAATACGACAAACACAATCACTGAGACAAAATAAATTAGGGATAATCTGGTGCTGTGCGAGCACGATTTCTCCCCCGTTACAGACGTCGTTTCGCCGATCCAACCGTTGAAGACAAAGATCTAAATGTTGCAAACCTTCTGTCCAAAAATCAGCCCGATCCAATGGTTAAAGAATGTGAAATCGATGTTTTTGTGAGACTAATTTAACAAAATCAGGAATAGGATTAATCTTCTCTTTTCTCTTTTGGTGGTTGTATTTCCTATCAAAATAGTCTCTCGCTTCTTTATAGTAGATCCCAAAATCAACCAAAGGTCTTTGATACCATGTTAACAATGAAAAGAGGAAGAAGAGAGACAAACACTCTAAGATTTCATAACATAGAATGAACCAAACTAAAGTTAATAAGATTAGAATGAGTATATATACAGGAGTATATAAATATCTAAAATATCCTTACTAAAAATATATAATATCATTATCTAACTTGAACTATGATATATATATATATATATATATATATATATATATATATATAAAATAAAGGTAAATATTAGACATTAATTTCTACACATACATTGTAATTGACCTTTGTCATCCACGGTTGTAGAATATAGAAATAATATAAATATAAATAAGGAACCTCTTCCTATCTATAAAACTAGATCTAATCCTAAGGAACATTTTCCTCATGTGTAATTAATTGCTTGCTTATTTTTTGAAATTATTTATTCTACCATACATGAATTGCTTATGCATTTTTGCTTGGGTGATGTAAGTTGGAGATATTTGCACCGGTGTGCTTGAATGGTTATCTAAAAAGAATCAGTAAGAGAAAGAAAAAAAAAATAAAAAAAGCAAATTTATATGAACGAATTGTATCATTTTTTTTAATAATTGAAAGGAATGTATATATCAAGCAAGTCCCTTCATTGTATCTTTTATTTTTTACAGAAGTAATAATATATTTTTTGGACAAAAAATAATTATATACTTAATAAATATTTTTATATTAAATCTTTTCAAAACACAAGTAAATTTAATGATATAATATTTTTAAGTTTTATCTTGAACAATAATATTAAAGTGTAGATTTTTAACGATCACAATAAAAAAAATTCATTTCTTATAATAATTATATTCACTTCATATGTCAGTCTTAAAAATATACAAATATTTGCTAATTTAAAAGGATGAACTATGTTTTTTTAAAAAAAATTAAAGTTGATATTTCTACAAATTCCTCATTATTAGTAATTAGCATAAAATAAATAAATTATTATTGTTATTAAAGATTACTTTAATGAAATTCTTAATTAAAAGATAAACCAATCTACGTCCTAATTTAAAAGATATTCAAATCAATCAATAAGAGAAACAAATATTCCTTTTATAATTATTTATTTATTTATTTATTATTATTTCATTTTATATTTAAAATATTATTATTATTCTATTTTAAAATAAACAACAAATATATTTTTGAGTTAAATTTAAAATATCTCATAAATTATTATTTTTATCTTATTATTAACGACATACTTGAACATATAAAAATATAGCAACAAAATTAAGTGTCAACGAGTGTATTTTAAAAAGAAAATCCTAAATTATTTAAAAAATATATAATATATAAATTATGTACAACCAATTAAAGTCAATCATGTATACTTCACTAAATCGTGATGGATTTTAATGAATTGTTGATAACTTGCCACAATTGTTTACACACAATCTAGACTTCACTATGTTAAAAATATTTTGAAAAAACAAAGGAATTTTGCGTAAGTAAAAACAAAAGAGAAAAGTTCTACTTATTCTAACGAAACAAAAACAAGTATGACACAAATGGAGTCATGGATAAATGGAGTCCACAAACAACATGGGTAATATGGCAAAATAACAACCACTCATTTTATAAGCAAAATCTCGAATCTCTAATTTCTAAATGCTAACCCCTTCTCAAAGAAACTCAAAGTCATGTCACCCTCATAGAGTTCTCAACATTGCTAACACTTCCATCACTTACATGTCCTTATTATAAAACTCTCTATTCCTCTGCATTTAAAAAACTACATATTTATCCGTATTAATTTATCTTTTTCATTAATTTGAAATTTATCGGTTCACATTACATTATTATGAAATTATTTTAAAATCATCTGTATCGTTGATTTGAGATCAGAGGTAAAAAAATCAATAAATACACCATGCAGTTATTGCGTGGAATTCAAATCCCTTATCCCTTGTTATATAAAGGATTGAAAGCCACATCTACAACCCATCAAAATCTCCTACCAATATCTTCAAACTATCATCAAACCCTTTTCTATTCTCAATCCCTAATGGGTATGGTATTTGGAAAAATTGGTGTAGAGACACCAAAATATGAAGTAATCAAAACAACTCAAGATTATGAAATCAGAAAATATGCACCTTCTGTTGCTGCTGAAGTCACATATGATCCATCAGAATTCAAAGGCAACAAAGACGGTGGATTTATGGTTTTAGCAAACTATATTGGAGCTTTAGGGAACCCTCAAAACACAAAACCTGAAAAGATTGCTATGACAGCACCAGTTATAACAAAGGAAGCAACTTTATCAGAAAAGATTCCGATGACAGCACCGGTTGTTACAAAGAGTGGTGGTGATGAGACAAATAAGAGGGTCACTATGCAGTTTATTTTGCCATCTAATTATGGAAAAGGTGAAGAGGCACCTAAGCCTATTGATGAGAGGGTTGTGATAAGAGAAGAAGGTGAGAGGGTTTATGGAGTGGTGAAGTTTGGAGGTGTGGCTAGTGATGAAGTTGTGAAGGAGAAGGTGGAGAAGTTGAGTTTGAATTTGGAGAAAGATGGTTTTAAGGTTGTTGGGGATTTTTTGTTGGCTAGGTATAATCCACCTTGGACCATACCAGTTTTTAGGACTAATGAGGTTATGATTCCTGTTGAATGAATATGATAGATGTTACAAAGGTTTCTGTCATTTCTGTTATTCTGTTGTTACTTCTTCATGTTGTTAATGTTTATAACTTGAGAATATGTTGTAGTGATGAAGACTGTTGTTTTATTCAATTTACATAATAAAATGGCAAATAATGTTCTATATGCTTGTAGTATCTTTTTTCCTTTTCTTTTCCTGAAAAGTTTAGATGAGCTAGCTTTCACCAAATAGCACTTATTAGATACATGATAAGTTTAGATGAGTTAGATTTCAAAAATTCAATTAACAATTATAAGATACATACACATTATCTGTCAACAAAATCTTCGTATTGGCAGGGGATTTAATTTAATTCATACATTACAGAATTCAGTTTTCCTGGATTCCAAATTCTGGTGCACATATTTTAAACTGAAACAAGTGTGCTGCTAATGGTTTCAAATTTTTAAACCAATGTTCCATAGTTACTCATTTATCACAAACTAAAAAACTTAAAGCAAGCTGCAAGGTTTAAAATTCAGTCTGCAGACACAAGTGTGGTTGCAGTGCCAAGGATTTTTATGATTCTGCTATCGTATTAGTATTGTAATTTGTTCACAATTTTTTGCAATATCAACAATCGTCATAAGGCTGCGCTGTAGTTTAAACATTTGTGAATAGTTAAAAAGTACTTGAACATAATGGTCAAGAAAATTTCAATACTGATACAACTGAACTGATAAATTCTGCAAAACATTATACTCAGTTGAATTTTCACAGGTGCGGAGCATAAAACTTTAAAATCTTTTACATGTTGTACAACTCAACAGAGACAGAGATTTAATGTCACTCTCTATTCAAGTTATCTATCCAGTGAAGAGTTTAATTATAATAGTGATAATATTGAAAAGAATAAGGGGAAGTCTCAAGAATTGACAAGCATAGATGAGTCCTATAATTTGTCCTTTAAGAGAATTCCTTTGAGGTCCTGTCATTTCTGCCAATGTCCATCCTCTTCGAGCAAGGAACCGGTCCTCATTCAAAATTGCCAATGCATTTGCAAAGAGAAGAAACCCTTCTAGCAAAGTCCAGAAACCCATTTTCTGCAAATAACACAAAGGGTGTGGACCTTAGTACTAAATAAAAAAGAAAGATTTTAAGTTTGCTAATTGTATGTGATATGAGGAAAAACCCTTTGAAGTAGAGTTATCTCTCCTAGTCTCTTTCATCATTTAATAAAATTGTTCTTTCTTTTCATTTCTTTCTATCAACTTTCCAATTCTTTTCTCCAGAAAGCACAAACTAGTGTAACATTACACACAGCATTCACATTGTAAGTAAAATTTGTCAATCACAAATTGCAAAAAATGGTCTATTTGATCAAACTCCACTACGTTAAAATGCTATAGAACCGCTATTAGACAACATTTTGAACTAAATAATGTATCGAAGAACTAGATTTTTTGTTCAAATACCACTATGCTATAGACGCTATTTGACAACACTGAGCAAAATTTTGGCAAAAATACAAAGAGATGTTGTGAAGATGTTCCTTCCCTCTACAACCATACATATACCTCAAATATGAGTGAAAAAGTGCAAACATAAATTTAAAATATTCAGATGAATACAAGTAGTTCTAAATAATCATATCTCAAAACCAACCTTCAAAAGACTAGTAAATTAAATGCCAACTTATGATCACTTCAAAAAGAACTCAGAAAAGTCCAATAAAAAGCATAACCCCTTCAGGTTCATCACCTCAAATCGCAAATAGAAAACAAACAAATTTCATAAGCACAAACCATGCAAAATAGCCCCCCAAATAAAAAATACATCATGGAGAACAATATGAACCCCATTCAACAAAACTCAAGCCCCTCCATATAACCAATAAATTTCATTATAATTAATTTTGTCCCATCTACAAGATTAAAAATCACAGCAAAATATACCCCAGTTATTAGAAAAATAAAGCACATGAATTCTTAGACTTTCAATGGCACAAGCACTCCATTTCTATGTCACAAAATCACCTTAAACAAGTTGCATAACATTTCTGATTAAGTATAAAATTGATTATATTCAATCCCTGTAGTTTACACAAATAACTGATCCTAAATCCAACCATGCAAGAACAATAAATTCTTTTTTCTTTTTATCAATGAATTACAAGGATTCAACTTCTAGAATAAAGCATGCAAAATAGATCAAGGAACAATCATCTCAGACCAATCAATCTCCATAAGTTTCATCACTGAAAATAAAACTAACTTAAATTATACTTTTACTAATGATCACTGAAAATCCTTTATGATCTCTGATACAAAATATGACAAATTTTATTTCCAACACAACAAAGTAGATTTTTTCCCCTGCAAGTGTCTTAAATATGACTCTTTTTTATCAGAAGCAAAAATCAGTAAATTACTACATTCTAAGATTACTTAAAATCCAAAATCAAATGCACAAAAACTTAATAAAATTATCAAATTTATCCAAAATACCAAAATTCATGAAAACAACAAAAGCATGAGTCAACGGGTTGCAAAGTTCATAGCTACCTTACATTGAATTTCACACAAAATTCTCCATCCAGTTAATCAAATGAACAAGCAAAAATTGATAAAATAAATACTAAAAATAACGAATATAAGAAAAATGAGATAGTGTTTGTCACCTGTGTTAGAAAAAAAGGGAAAGGTGAAGAAGAAACCTACAAAGTGTTGAAACTAAAGCGAAAAGATGTAACAAACGAAACCCACTCTTTCACGAAAGAAGTTTCTAGAGAACGATATCTAACGGCTTGAAACGTCCCTTTGCGACATGTCTGCGTGAATATCTGTCCGTTGGATTAAAAGTCTACCGCGTAAGCTATGAAGCAACACGCACTTGATCTCTTTTGCTGACAGGTCAATCGTTTTATTGAGGATTAATTGGGTTACGCGTGCGAGATATATGAAAAATAATTATGATTGGAAACATTTTAAAGGATTTCTTGTGATGAAAAACTCTTTTGATATTTAACGTTGATTTTAGATACCCGTCTGAATCCAAAACATTAAGGGTCTATTTGATTTTAATTTTAAAAATTCTATTATAGTTTTTAAAAATTTAAAAATTTGTTTGGGTTACATATTTTTAAAAACTGATTTATAAAATTGTTTTTAATATTGTAGTTTTTAAAATTAAAAAAGCAAAACTGGTAAATAGTGTTTTGCTTTTGATTTTTTCAATTTTAAATTTTAAAAGTAAAAAATACGAAAAAAAGTGTATTTTCATTAATGGCATAATTGTAATTATGTAGAACTTATAAGATTAAAATTTTTGCTCATTTCACTGTAGACAGAACACAAAAACGCAAACGAGTGGAAGCCATGGAAATAGCGCTCAATATAAACCCTAACTTTGCAATTTCAACTCTAGCTCGTGATTTGATCAATTTCATCCACTTCATTCCCTTTTCTTGATCATTGTTGTGTTCTTCATTCTATCTGATAATTTATTTGGTTAGTTTTTCTTTTCCTTTCTTTTAATTACGGTTTTTTTGAATTTGGGTTTTAAATTGAATCTGGGTTTTAAATTGAATTTTATTTTTCTAATTAAGTTGGTTTCATTTGTTGATTTCCTTGGTTTCCTTTGTGTTATGAATCATGATCTATTTATAATTAATATTAGCATATATATGAGATCAATGAATTTAAATTTGGTGTTTCCTTTGTGTTATGAATCCTAGACGCCAATACAGTAGCATTAGTTGGATAAATCAACAACATAAGTCTACCTGCTAGAGGAGATTGTTGATTATGAATTTATAAATCTATAAAACTATATAACCTTTTGAGTAAAGATGAGTGTAAGGAACATTAGTGCCACCATTGGTCTATTAGCTTCCAAATGTGAGCGGTTATTACTTCCCAATCTCTATCAATTAATTTTGGCTAACTAAGGAGACATTGATCGGTCGATTAATAAAAATATATTATCGGTTATTCTTTTCTTCAACAACTAATACTAATAATTAATACCGTTAATATCGTTAGAATATTGTTAGAACATTCAGATATTTTTTTTAATCAGCTATCCATTTCTTTCACCTATTAATCAAGTGAACTTTGTATCTCATATGTATTATCAGACTATTTTTTAATGGATACCATATTTTTTAATGGAATTCAAACTCACATATTTGTGGATTATAAAGAAGAAGAAGATATTGAATTTGTTTAGTTGTTCTCATTACCCTTCCAATGGCTCCAACTTCTTCTCCTATACCAACCACTGTAATTACATAAGACTTAGTTGCCTTTGTCATATTAGTGTTGTTGTGGAATATAGTGTTATGAGTTTCTTGTTTATTTTATAGGATCCTAAAAAAATAACATCGATACATATAGTTTACTAAACAGGTTGGAGAATTAAAAAAAAATGAAGAATTCAAGCTTTCGTTCGCAATTCCTTATGACTTCCGCCTCTTCCGCCACACATGATGCACCCCCTGCTGTACTTGCACCCGCTGCTGGGCTTACCTCTGTTGCACAGGTAACCTAGCTCCTTACCAAGTTATAGATTATGAATTTTTTTTATCAACTCATTGACTGAGTGACTGAATTGTGTATTTTATGCTTGTGTGTTTCTTAATTGTTCTTTGGTTTTTTTTATTAGGTTCTTCATTTTCTTATAGTGCTCTTGAAATAATAATGGAGAATATTACTAGTGTTTATTCTGTCACATTTCTCTTTAAGAATCAATTGCAATTTTTTGTTTAATTCTTAACCTTTTGGTTTTATAGTTAAACATTTTTTTATGATCATGAGTTTGCTTATTTTTTTATAGATGGCAACTAATGTTGACAGTCTTGAATCAAAGCTTTGGCCTGACTTTGTAACTAAAGCTTTTATTGATATTATGGTTGACGAAGTTACAAAAGAAAATATGCCAAATGGTATATTTCATGCTAGAACATGGAACTCAATGACTGCTAGGCTGAATTCTATAACTAATCGTTCCTTTAAAATGGATCAACTAAAGGCAAAAATGCACCGGCTACGAGCCATGTATCGCGAGTTCTATTCACTTTTGCAGAACACTGGATTTGGTTGGAATGCAGACACCAACATTGTTACTGCAAGCGAAGAGGTATGGCGAAATTATCTTCAGGTACTATTTAATAATCATTGCTCACTGATTTGATTATGTTTGTTTAATAATTATTACTATTTTCATTCCATAAGCAAGAAAAAGCATAACAAATATTTGAATGGAAGGTTGATATGTTATTATGAGTCATTTTCATTCCATAAGACATTTATGAGTTATTTTCCTTATCTATTCAATACAGTCTTTATTTGTGCGACTAATCACTCAAAATTAAATATCTATCATAAACAATACACATGAGAAATTTATTAATTGTATTTTTAATTTTTAATAAATAAAAAAGAAAAATGAATACAATTCCCACATCAAAGACATATCAAATAAAAAAAACACAAAATAGAAAGCATCTTATATGTCATGGTTAATCACCTATGATAAATATGAAATATCACTTTCTTTTATCTTTTATTGAGTTTTATTTTTAACTTTTATGAATTTGACTGCTCTAAAATAAAAAGTTAGTGAAGTCAATCAATTAATATTGATATTATCACTATCTATGATTAGTTATATATGTTTATAAAATAACAATCATTTATTTAATGATAAATAATTGATATTATTCACTTTATTTTTTAAATTTATTTTAGAGAAGACAAGTCTAACTTTTATATGCTAAAAATACATTATTTAGCATCATAATAGTTAGTTATAATCACAATGAATTACAGTGATTTAAGAAACTAAAACAGTAGCTCTCAATAATTTGAACATTTATGAGTTAAGATCATTTTTATTTATTCTCTTCATTTTGCCTCTTCATTACTATAAGTTTAAAGAGTTTTGGAGTGTGTAAAAATATTTAGGATCATCAAATGTCACATTATTATGTTTTATATTTTTAAAATTTTAATAAAAGAAAAATAAATAAAATAGAGGATCTTAACTCAACATTTTTACAATCATAACAATTAACAAACATTCATTGCACCGATCAAAATTACATCTCAATTACAAGTTAACTACATAATAAAAAATTAAAATAAAACTCCTAAAATTAATAAATTGATTGTTTCAATTAATTAATAGTTCTCTGTAATTACTCTAACTTATTTTTCAAACTAAAAACAACATCTTTCATTTATTCCTTTGAATTTTGAATGTTATATATTGTTCACCGTATTAATGAATAATTTTGTTTATAATAGAGATAGCATATATACATCTTTATATCATTAACCACTTTAAATATTTCATTCATCGTTAAAATATAAATAATTAACAACTTATTTAACATATATCTCATTAACCATTAAAATGCAAGACATGAATTACTCTAAAATACGCAATTTAGTGCTTGAAAAATAATTTAATGTCATATATTTTAGTAGTTAATAAGATATATATTTAAAAAGTGATTAATGACACAACTTTATTTATTGTGTTACAATACTGTTTTTATTTTATTTTTTAAATTTTTATTTTTTTACAAAAAAAGATTGTGAACAGTACACAACATACATACGATGTTCGTGTCCACTATGTGTTCCAATAACACAATATTTCAAAATCTACACTATAACACTGTAAACAAATGACTTACAAAATCATATACGATACACGCGGCATGAAAATATGTCACCTAATATTTATTAATATCATATTTTTTTAATTGATTATTTTTAATGATAGTTAGTGAAAAAACGTCTATGCATGTCATAAAGAGCAAATTCTAAATAACAAATTTTGTAAGGCTATTCATTATCTATACGTGACCCACCTGATAGTCGTCTATTCATTTAATTGCAATAAAAAGCAAGTCATAAACAACAAATTAATTTAAATGAAACACGTTTTCAAACAAATTTATTGTCATAAACTCTCATTTACGTTTTCAATCAGATCATAATGTTATTATTAATTCTGATTTTTTTTTAACTAGTACTCCTAATTCTGATTGGTTATCATTTGATGTGGAAAAAAAGTACAACGGAAATTTTTAAACGGTTTCTATCTATATTATTGTCATGATCCCTTTAAATATATATTTTTTAAAATAAATTTTAATTAAATAATCAATGCATTTATTTTAAAGTTAACCGATTGAAATTGTATTTTGGTCTTAATCTAAATCGCCTATAGTATCCATTTTGTAATAATCAATTTAACTTAAATGTTATAGGCTTTTGTCTATATATTAAGAAGTCATATAAAAATAAAGATAAATTTGTATCAATACTACTCATACACATGGCTTCTAGAAATAGAAATAGCATGGCCGACACATCCTTCTTGTGATACCTTATGTTTTATCTTTATACCTTACGTTTTATCTTTTTATCAGACCCATCCTTATCAAGAGGATATGTTGGATGCATAGGTGTATATGTAGGTTTAGATTCATACATATTAATTTTCTTAAGTAATTCTCTTGGGTATTTGTTTTGATGAATGAGTACACAATTTAGGCTTTGATGAATTTAGATTCCAAACATGCTCATATCAGATCATTCTCGGTAGAGCTTATTGTTAGTAGCTTCAAACATGATATCATCAACATATATTTAGGTGATTCTTAGATGATTTTCTAAACAAAGTAGTGTCAATTTGGCCTCTTTCAAATTCATTCTTTAATAAGAAATTTTGCTTAGTCTGTTATACCAAACTCTTGAGACCTGTTTCAAACTATACAAGGATTTCTTTATTTAGATAATATAGTCTAGAAAGTTATACCAAACTCTTGAGACCTGTTTCAAACTATACAAAGATTTCTTTATTTTGATAATATAGTCTAGAAATTCATTTTCTTCAAAGCTAGGAGGTTGTTTGACGTACACTTCTTCATTTATGTAACCATTTCAGAACCATACATTTGATATATGATTTTATTAAAGACTGCAAATGAAAGTAAAATTGTGATCGCCTATAACCTTGCCGCTGGAGTGATAGTTTCAGTGTAAATCAATATCTTCGTGTTGACTATATCCTTGAGCTCTAGCTTTGTTTCTAACCTGAGCAGATCTGATACATCATTTCTTTTGAATTGATTTAACTCTTCTTGCATAGCCATTATCCATCCATCATTTGATAGAGCTTCGTCTATGGTTGTAGGTTCAATTTTAGATAATAGTCAAAAGGTAGATGTTTCTTTAAAAGTGGATATGGTTTTCAGAGGATTATTGACACTTCCTATGATTAGAGAGTTTGGATGAGAAGATTTATATTTTTATCTTGGTTTTGATTCATGATGATCTTGATTTGTGGGAGGTTCATTATTTCTTGCTCTTGAGTTATCAGGCATATCTTCTAATTCATTGCAAGTTGGCTTCTTTGGTTCTTTTGATATATTTGGTTCCCTTAATATTTGTAGATATGCAAAGTCTATATCTAACTTTGACTTTTTATGGCCAAGATTTTTGTCATTAAACTTGACATGAATTGATTTCTCAGCAATCAATATTTCTTTGTTGAATACTTTATAAGCTTTAGACCTTTCTGAGCATCCCAAAAAAGTGCACTTTTGAGATGATGAATCAAATTTGCCGAGATTTTCTTTGGTATTTAAAATATAGCATATGCGACCAAATTGATGAAAATATGAAATGTTGGATTTTATTCCTTTCCACATTTCATAATGAGTCTTATTAAGGAAAGGTCTAATATGAATTTTATTCTTAATATAACATATAGTGTTCACTGCGTTTGCTCAAAAGTGCTTGACAATATTCATTTCGTGAATCATGGTGCATGCGATTTCCTAAAGAGATATATTATTTCTTTCTATAATTTTGTTCTATTATTGTGTTCTAGGAGAGGAAAAACTATGTAAACTTTCATTCTCTTTATGGAAGTTTTCAAAAATCTAATTTTCAAATTCATCCCCATGATCAATACGAATCATTGCGATACAAAAATATTTTTCATTTGACACTTGTTTGCAGAAGGTAGTGAAAACATTATATGACTTATCCTTTTGTTTAAGAATCTTTACACATGTCCATCTAGAATAATCATCAACAATAATTACTAAATACTTTTTACCACTAGTAGAAGCAAGGTTTACAAGGTCAAATCAATCAAGATGTAACAATTCAGGTGGTCTAGAAGTGGAAATATTTTTTAAAGAAAAATATGATTTTGTTTGTTTCCTTTTATGACATGTCACATAAAGAACATTTGATTCGTATTTGAGATTTGGCAAGCTTCTGACTAAATCGAGTATTTTTCAGTTTTGAGATTAACCTTAAATTGGCATGTCCTAACCTCTTATACCAAGTCAGTTGTTCTTCATTTACAGATGTAAGACACTTTACTTCTTGTTTTTCCAAATGAAGCAAATTGATTTTGTAATTTTTTTTTTCTTTGGCCAGTAAATAGTATGCATCCATCAATTTGACTTATTGTCTTGCATAACTTTTTATTGAAGATAACATCATAATCATTATTGCTTAAGTGACTTATGCTCAGTAGGTTATGCATTAGTCCTTTTACAAGTCAAATATTTTTAATAAAAGGAAGGGATTCATTACCTAATATGTCATGTCCAATGATCTTCCCCTTTTTATTATTTCCAAAACCTATAATTCCTCAATTCTTGAGGGTCATGTCTTATAACATAGACTTTCCTCCTGTCATTTGTCATGAGCATCAACTGTTTAGGTACCATGACTGATGTTTTAGCTTTGTTGCTAAAGATATCTACAAGATAGGTTATTTTATTCTTAGGTTTCCAAATTTGGTGGGTCATGGTTTGTTAGTTCTTAAACGTGTATTGTCTTTCCATGTTTTTTTGTTTTTTTGCATTAGACAATATACACAAGTAGTATCATGTAGGTTAGCTTTAGGAGTTTCCTCTGGTTATTCAAAACCAAAACCCCGTTTATTGTTTCTGCTAACACCATAGATCATAGAGGCTTGTTTGTGACTAATGTGTTTCAAAAGTGATAATAATTTCCCTTGGATGATGTGATGATATATTGTTTCTGCTAACACCATAGATCATAGAGGCTTGTTATTGACTAATGGGAAATTCAGGGATGAGCCATTGGCAAGTTGTCAAATGGATTCTAAGGTACCTAAAAGGAACTCAAAGCATGTGTTTGGAATACAACAAAAGTTCAGAACCATCAAAACCAGTCCTAGAATTTGTAGACTCTAATTTTGCTGAGAGGTTTAGATAGAAAAATGTCTCTTACAAGATATGTGTTCACAGTGTTCAACAACACAGTCAATTGGAAAGTTCATCTTCAACACATAGTGGCATTATCAACAACAGAAGCATAATATGTTGCTCTTGTTGAAGTTGTGAAATAAGGAATATGAATGAAATGATTGATCACTGAACTTGGTGTTAAACAATAATTTGTTTGCATAAGTTGTGACAGCCAAAATGTCATTTATTTGAGTAAAAATCAAATGTATCATGAAAGAACCAAGCATATAGACAACAAACTTCATTTCATCAGGGATGTAATTGAAATGGGTGAGATATAAATGGCAAAGGTGCACATAAGTGACAATCCAACTCACATGTTTACTAAAACCTATCACATTTAACAAATTCATACATTGTTTGAATTTGCTTAAGATAACTAAGACAGAGGACTAAGAGGATCTGACTTGAAGAATCATAGACTGAAGCTTCTCATTTGGCACCAAGGTGGAGATATGTTAATATGTGGTACTCAATTAGAAGACTTTGGAGATAGAATTTGTTTTCGGTAGTTAGTTGTAACTATTTTTGTTTGTTACTCCTAAATTGTAAACAACTTGTATATAAGTCAAAACGAGCAATATTCATTAAAAAGTAGAGAAAGAAAAATCTGCAATTTTACATAGTGCATAAAATTGCAAAGTGCAAATTAATATCGTAATCTTTTTTATTCATTATAAATGATAGTTTAAAGTCGGATCCAATCTCCCATACGTAGGTGTTCATCTCTGAACTAAGTTAATAATTACATGTGTTCATTTAAAGCTCTACAAGTCTTAATTATGTTTCTATTTTAATTGCTAAAATCCAAAATGTTTGTGGTATCAATCTAATTTTTGTTTACTTTGATCTTAATTGAGAGAAATTTAACAACAAATACAATTTTAATTTTAAAAAATTATGTATATATAATTAAAATATAATATTATATATATTACATAGTAATAATAAAATAAAATATTCATCGTATTTGTCATATTTATGTATTAAAGACTTTTATTTAAAAAACTTTTTATTAAAGTTTTGACACTAATTTTTTGCTTTGACTCCATAAATTATTGTTCAGGATTAAATCAGGTCAAATATGAAACAATGTGTATTACTTTTATACGAGTTAAGTAGACTTGTTCTATTTAAGTAAAGTTGAAAAAATTAACTTTTTAAAATTAATTTTTTAAAAGGTTATATTAAACATAAAAAAAATATTTTCATTAATATATTAAATTATTAATCTATTAAAAATGTGTCAGAATATTTATTTAAAATATTAATATAAAGTAAACTTTTAAATAAACTAATACATCATATTATACTTTTATAATAAGTGACTCTATGCCTAAAAATAATTTATCATAGGCAATAATCCTTAAATTTTCTTAATTTTCATAACGGGCTATATTCACACCCTAATTACCTTATACAATTTTTTTTTATTAATTGTAAAAAGTCAGAATAAGGAAAAAGTCAAAAAATTGGATTCAAGTATGTAAAAAACAATCACACCATCATGCAGTCAAACACAAGAGATCATTCAAGATCAACAATCCAAAATAATACAAATTTTAGTTTATAATTTAAAATATTAATCTTTAATCAAGATCAGTCAGTCTCCAATATTCGACTGCATGATTGTTGAATTCCTTTAACGACAGAGAACCCAAACCCCCACCTACCAAGGCATAAGAAGCAAAATTCCACAATCATAATTAATTGTCGAAATAATGCATTTGAAACATAGTTCTTCAATCTCGAAGAGACATATCAAATTTAAGGTTGGTATTTTAAATTATAAAACTAAAACTGTAATATCTATTTTTTTCAAACCCATTCGTGAACGTGAAGAAAAAACAACCATGATTCCTTCATTATTTCATCCAGGCCATCGGCTTATTGTGCACGGACTCATTCATACTTCTAAATCATAATCATATAATATAAAATCAAAATTAATATAAAATCAAAATCAAAATTAATATAAAATCAAAATCAAAACTCATTAGCAAAACTACGAAACTGGATGTGAAAGAACTAGGAAGCTTAGCGTGTATTCATCTCAGAGTGAAATGGAGGTATTTATAACAGTGCGGAGAGTTGTTTAGGGTTTGGCTAATTCATATACCGCGATTAAAAAGTAAAGTCAACTTTTGGGCTCATTGCTTTATGGGCTTCGTTTATGTTGAGTTTTGCGATGATCAAAATTGATAAATAAATTAATTTTATAAAAACTAATTTTATTTAAAATTGAGTTGAATGTATCTTAATGTTTCAATATATTTATAGCAAAATTATTTGAATAATAAATTTTAGTTTAAAATTTAAATTTAAAAAATCTAAATCTTTGATTCAAGTTATAATTAATCATAAGGGATATAATTTTGGTTTAATGGTTAAAGTGAATGAGTTAAAGAACAAATGATAACAAGGTTTTGCTACCTTTAGTGTAATTCTAACAATTACCAGAAATACTAAGGTTTTTGGAAGGCAAATCAATTATGCTTGAAAATATTTAAATATGTCAAATTCAGTTTTACACATAAAAAATCAATTATAAATGCCTCAAATATAGAACTAAAGATACATTTACAATACAACAAAATCGGCGATTAGTCACGGTTCATTAGCCACGATCACGATTAATCTATCAAATAATTTTTAATTAAGCGTCGGTCGTATACCGACGCTAGTTGGTCAACAGTGAACAGTCAACAAAATAAATATAGATATTCTCAAAACAGAATGAAGTAAAAGTAGACAATGCTCCAAAATAAATATAGAGACTCAGGCAGAGTAACATCTTATGGTGGACTTCCACCTCTGCAATCACATTTTTTAATCTAAAATGCTAAAGCCTTTCCTAGTTTCCCTTAACAAACAACATGGTCTAAAATCATGAAAACAATCAAAGTAAAACAAACAAAAATCATGAAAACATGGCCAATACCCAATACCCAAAGAAGTAAACAAATATAGTGCTTATTTATTTCTCCGACCGACAGAGATAGCACTATGCGTTTCAAATTACTTTCAGAAATTGACAAAAAAACAAGTCTACTAATATGTAAGAATCATATAACTTGCCTCATGAGGTGCAGGCTGTTGAGTGCGCAACGAAAAACAGAAGGACCACGAGCTTAACTGGAAATTATTTTGGACAATCGCCTCATCATTATCATCACCCAGTTTTCTTTTCTGTTCTGCATTCTTGTGCTATATTTTTACAACCAAGAATGAAGTAAAACATCACAAAACAACAAAAGTGTAGCAGAGAAAAAGTTATCTTAACCATAAAATTCAGATATACCAACAAGAGGATAGTAAATACCGAGGAGATACTATAGAAGCGTAATACCTTGTAAATTTTGCTAAGAATTAAATAATGCTTAAACTGGAAGGAATTCCGAAGGTTCCTCCGTTGGCTGTTAAGTGTGCAACATGACAATATGTTATAAAGAAAAAATGAATATCCAGCAATCAGAGAGAAAAACATTTTAACACCCTCAACCATTTCGTGTTTGTAGATAAGTTAGATGACAATAAATAGCAAATTAACTCTTAGTTAAGTTCATACGACTATTAGTCATAATTTCTTTTTCAAATTGCCACGTGCCACGTGCCACCAACCATGAACCAAAGACATAAAAATTAGAGCGAAAAATTTGAAATTAAAACAAGAATGAGTTGATTAAGGTTTAATTTCCATACAAAATGTAATATACAAATTCCTTTCTTTCTTGGTTATCAGAAGAATACATTTATAAGTCAACGTGATGTCAAGGTGACCACACAACAAAGACAGTGGTTATATATAACTATACTCAAGGCACCAAAAAGTATAAGCAAAAGAGGCAAACAGACCAAGCAAAATATCATATGTTATACCATGTGACTTACCATATACCTCCATAAATTAAGAGAGGTAACAAGGGCAAATATTCCTTCATCAACATCATCCTCTACCTTTACAACAGTCCCTACAGTGGTCTGTCCCAAAATCAAGTCAACAAAGCCACTCAAATCCCATTCTTCAACGTCTAGGTAAGTTTGCAGCAAGGTCTTAACTCAATGGAAATCATTGGGTTTGGGATCAAAAAAGGCAAAATCTGCTTGGACAACTCCCTTAAACAACAGAGACCTTATATCAACAAATTTGACTTGCTCAATGATAAAAACTTGAAATTTCAACATTTCAAAATATAATAACACAAGTGTTAATGGAAATTGAACCTACAAAGTGGTATAAATCAACTTGATACAGTCAGAGACAAAAGAACATAAAATATATATAAGATTTTTAGTAGGAAACCTTGGTCCCAAGCTCTTGACATATCCCAAGAACAATGCAGGCTTGCCGGTCTCGGGTGGTCCAGCGAGAAGGAGTAACTTGCCAGCCATCTTCTTCTGACGCATCATATCAACCACAAGGCCGCATGCTTCTCTTGCCTCAGCTTGTCCCACAAATCCAGATGCAAAAAGCAATGCTTTTCCACTAACCTGAACAGTAACCAAACCAAAACCCAAAAAAAACTAAACCTTAAAATTGAAGCATCCAATCCATTTGAGCATACATTAAAACTTAAAATCATTATGAATAAGGTTCAAATTTAGTAGCATTTATTTTCGAACAAAAATGAAATAATGGAGACAATAACTTGTTAAATTGGTAAAAGAGGAAGAGAATGAACCTCGAGACCTAGGCCTTTTATGTGAGTGTGAGTAGCAACTCGCTATTTCTTCGTCGTGGATTGAACCTCTTCTATTTTCATCTTCTCCATTTCTCTCTAAATTAGGGTTTTAAAACTAACAGCTTAAAATCAAGAAGCCAGGGACGGGCAGAAGAAGACGCGGCGGCGACTGTGGCGGTGTGAGAGAGAGGCTAGGGTTTAGGGTATAAGAAAGAATTTCCGTCTCAGTGGAGAGAGAAAGAGAGTTAAAGGAGATGAGAAAGATGAGATGATATAGTCTTGTGACCCAAAACACCGTATCACTTCTATTAAATTAAAATGAGTCAACAATAATTTTAAAAGTTAACTTTATTTTCTAATAATTGCTATAATAGTTTAGAATATAAATTTAAAATTTTAAAATAATGAATAGTTTAAACTATAAATTTAAATAAATTGGCATATGGTCACTAATGACACTAAATGTGAAAGATAATTTCATTATAATTTTTAAATGAGTTTTACCATATTTTAGATTTATTATCATTCAATTTTTAAGTTTTTTTTTTATCATTTTAGAACTATTTTTAGATAAAAAATTTTGTTATGATTTTAATTAAAATTAATATTAATATTAAAATTTTAATTTTAACTATAAAAACAATTTATTAAGTTGATTGAGTCAAAATTAAATAGATAAATATATAAAACCTTTTATATAATTAATTAAATAGATATTATAATAATGCGCAGATAAACAAATAAAAAAAAATGATTATAGAAATCACAACAACAACAAAATAATTGAATAAAAAGGAACAAAGGATTGGAAAAAATAAAGATACAAATTTTTTAGTGAAAAAGAAATTAAATTTCACAAATTATAAACTTTAGTATCGGCTGTACCGACGCTAATGGGTAATTAAAGTTAAAAAATAATTTAGTGTATGTCATTTTTAATCTAGCGTCGGCTCGACTGACGCTAAAATTTAATGAAAACAAAAAAACATCCTTAATACGTTAGCGTGAGCTTAGCCGACGTTAATTAGCGTCGGTGTCGGTGGTCGACGCTAAATATGGCAGCTAAATGCTGTTTTTCTAGTAGTGCATTTCATTTAAATCCCTAAAAATCCTCTTCACCACTGTACCATTATTTCACCCTTATGTCACCGTACACCATTGTAACGACATCGATAAATCTCTCATCTCTGCTTCAACGAATCGCGAATTTTTCTAATATTCTCTTCTGCTCCAGTGAATCCTCAGGGATCAGAAGTGTAAGTAAAAATAATCTTTAAATAACAAAAAAATAACATTTTTTCTCTCTATTGGAACAGTGAAGTTCACATCTTTTATTTGTCTTAATTTTCTCTAAAGAAAGTAGATTGTTAGTGAAACACTTCTCTTTCCACACCAACTAAAATATGTCATTTGGCTACTGAAAATATTGGTTCGGATACTTTTGCTGCTGAATTAAAAATTTGAGTTTCTAATTTCAAATCGGCAATGAAATTGGATATTAGCTATGTGGCTATTTAATCATTTGATTTGATTCGTTTTATCTTCATATGGAGAATTGTTATTGTTCTTAATGATGTTTCTCAATGTACAACTATTGTTGTTGCTTATGTTTGATAATAATCTATTCCTTTGTGTTATGTATGGATTTCACTTATGTTTTGTTTGTTATTTTATTTATGTGAAATCTACTACTCATCCCCGCACTTTTAACTCTGACCTCCTCAAAGCACATAAAATACCATTTTAACCTTTACAACTTGATAGTTAAAATTTTCAAAATGTTTTTTTAAAAAATTCGACACTTTATATGAATTTGAAATTCCAAAATGCATTTTCCCAAAATCTTTGGATTAATGCAAAAATTTTGAAATGCAATTTTTCAAAAATGTTTAAATTTTTTTTGAAACTTTCGATGAATGTGAGACTTCTAAAATACAATTTTTTGAAAAGTTTAAATTTATTCGAAAATATGGATGAATTTGAAATTTAATAAATGCAATTTATGCAAAAACTTTAAATTTTTTGAAAGTTTGGATGATTGTGTGAAAATTTTGAAATGTAATTTTTTCAAAAATTTAAATTTTTTTCAAAAATAATGATGAATGTGAAATTTTTGAAATGCAATTTTTCCCAAAACTTTAAATTATTTTGAAACTTTGGATGAACGTGAAACTTTTTAAATTCCATTTTTCCAATATCTTTTTAGATAAATTTTTTTAATGAATTTGAAACTTTTGAAATGTAATTTTTCCAAAAGTTTAAAAAAAATATTAAAATTTGGATGAATAATAAACTTTTAAAATGCAATTTTTATAGAATTTTTTAAAAAATATCAAATAAATGAAGTATCGAAATGTTATTAATTTAAAAAAAATTAATCATTAAATAGTAATGATAAAATAGTCTCTTCGTATATTTTGGAGGAGTGAAAAGTAAAGTAAAGGGATAAATGGACTACTTACACTGCCAATTTTACAAATTCACAATTCTACTTTAATTTTTGACTAATATTAAAAAAATTCTATCTCAAACATTCTTTTATCCCATTCTTCTCTCATTAGACTGTTTATGATACATAAAAATTAACGTGGTTTTGGGATTTCTTTCAAATATATATATTTTTTTAAATATACTAAATTACCACACTATAAAAAATAATACTAAATTATTTTATTTTTTAGCACAAATAGATAACCGCACTCCCATGCAACATTATAAAGATTATTATTATTTTTTTTTTAATTTCAATAGAAGAATGTCTGATTCTTAGGATGCGATCATGTATTAGGTTTATAAAAAAATTTCTTCTTATTTTTTACAATTATAAAATTGTTTATTTAATAAAATTAAAATAATAATAATACTTTAAAAAATAAAATATTATTAATTATATAAATAATAATAATAAAGTAAAGTAAATTATAATAATAAAATAAATTAAATTGAACAAACTAAATACATTCAATTAAATAAAAAAAGACCACAAATTGAAAAGAAAATACATCAAATTCAAATTTTATTACTATTATTTTTATTAATTTTAATTTATTAGATCT
>JBBPBS010000207.1:8589066-8642711 GCA_037974835.1 Cicer judaicum | reverse complement strand
ATAATAAATAATTATGATACTTATAATTAAAAATTATTATATTTAAAATGATTAAATAAAAATATATATATTATATTATAAATTTTAAAATAAATAAATAATAACAATTAAATAAAAAAAATTTATATTGGTAACATGAAAATTAAATGAGCAATTTCTTAATACTCTTTTCATTTCTGTACCGTTAGGAATTTTTTTTTTTTAATGTGAAGCATTTAAAGAATAAAATATTAAGAAAGTTCAACTTTTTCGTTATTCCGTTATGGAATGCCCCGTCTCTTAATTTTTAATTAGATTTCATTTTAATATTTTATTTAGTAAACAGTCATTTTACATCTTGATATCAATGCTGGACAATTTAAGACATTATGATTTATGAAATATCTATAACAAACGATTAAAGGTTAATTTATAAATAAAAATTAAAAAATTTAAAAAATTGAATTATATTAATAAAATCAAATAAAATACAAAATAAAAGACATCAAAATTAATGTAGTTGAATATGTGTCAATATTTTGTACTCCATTATATATAAATTAACATTAATATTTATTGATGTTAGTCGAGAAAATATTAAAAATAGAGTCTTTGAAAGGTTTTCTTTAACATTTATTTTTAGGAAATAAATTTTTTACATGTTACTCTAAATTTTTTAAATTTAGAAGTTAAAGTTGGACAAATTTTACGGACTTAAAATAATTGTGAAAAGTTTGGATTTTTATTTTTAAATGTTGAACAAACCAATAGATCATGATAAATTTTTGTAGATAATTTTGGGAACAAAGTGTGAGCTTTGTAGTATTCATAAATTTATATTTGAAAAAGTTAAAAAATTTATCGTACTTTAAAGTTGTTTAAAAATATGAAAGTCATTTATTTATGTCTTAAAATAAGATTTGTATCTCATTTGTATTTTTTGAAAATGATTTTTGTTGAAATAATAAAGGTAAAATAAAAGAGGAAATGAATCGAAAGTATTTTGATTAAATGGATCTAAAACATTTTGTTGTTGACGAAGAAAACCCTTATATTTATGAAAGATTCTTCAAAGGTTTTAATTGATGTATTTATTTTTAATTGATGACGAGAAAATGATTTATGAAGTTGCATATTTATTTTTTATAACAGATGATTAAAGGTTAATTTATAAATAAAAATTAAATAATTTAAAAAATTGAATTATATTAATAAAATAAAAGAAAATATAAAAAAAAAGACATTAAAATTAATATGGTTGAATATGTGTCAATATTTTGTACTCCATTGTATATAAACTAGCATTAATATTTATTGATGTTACTCAATCATCGAAAAAAATGTTCAAAATATAATCTTTTAAAGGTTGTCTTTTAACATTTATTTTTAGGAAATAATTTTGTTACATGTTACTCTAAATTTTTTAAATTTAGAAGTTAAAGTTGGGCAAATTTTGCAGACTTAAAACAATTGTGAAAAGTTTGGGTTTTTATTTTTTTAGGAAATATTGAGTTTTATAAATTATATGGTGTCGATATTTTATTTTCTTAAGTCTTTGAAAAAAAAAAATCAAGTCTTTTGACAACAAGTTAACGTTGACATTGGATTAATGGTCTAGAAATTTCTAATTATTGTGTTGTGTAATGCCAAATGATTTGGCAATATGTTGAAGAAACCAATAGATCATGATAAATTTTTTTAGATAATTTTGGGAACAAAGTGTGAACTTTGTATTATTCCATAAATTTATGTTTGAAAAAGTCAAAAACTTTCTCGTACTTTAAAGTTGTTTAAAAATATGAAAGTCATTTATTTATGTCTTAAAAAGAAGATTTGTATCTCATTTGTATTTCTTGAAAATGATTTTGGTTGAGATAACAGAAAGAAAGGCAAAATAAAAGAGGAAATGAATTGAAAGTATTTTGGTTAAATGGATCTAAAATATTTTGTTGTTGACGAGGAAAACTCTTATATTTATGAAAGATTCTTCAAAGGTTTTAATTGATGTATTTATTTTTAATTGATGACGAGAAAATGATTTATGAAGTTGCATATTTATTTTTTATAACAAATGATTAAAGGTTAATATACAAATAAAAATTAAAAAATTTAAAAAATCAAATTGTATTAATAAAATCAAATAAAATACAACAAAAAAAAAACATTAAAATTAATGTGGTTGAATATGTATCAATATTTTGTACTCCATTGTATATAAATTAGCATTAATATTTATTGATGTTACTCAATCATCTAGAAAATGTTCAAAATAGAGTCTTTAAAAGGTTGTTTTTAACATTTATTTTTAGGAAAGATAAAATAAAAGAAGAAATGGATTGAAAATATTTTGGTTAAATGGATCTAAAATATTTTGTTGCTGACGAGGAAAATCCTTATATTTATGAAAGATTCTTCAAAAGGTTTTAATTGATGTAAATAATCTTGTGAAATTTGAAAAGAGAATGGAAAACCATAATTTTTTAGATAATGACAGATGATACTTTTCTAAATTAATAAAGTCCCTACTTTTTACCACGTGTTTCTATGGTAAGGAAAAATTCTAAAATAAAACAATTTATTTTGAATGTAAGTTTCGTAAACAATAAAAATTATTAATATTGATAGCCCAACTACTTCTAAGCTAATATACACTCTTAATTAAAGGCAACTGAATTCTACCAACCAATCCATTTGTTGCGGCATAAAATTTTGAGTTTTTCTTGAATTTAATGGAGTCACCATTAAAATTTATTTTAAAATAGAGAAAATATTGAAAAAAATTTAAAAATAGAAAAATAAAAAAAATGGTTTTTGAAACTTATTTTTTTAGTTCAAGAATCGATTATGCATAGGGAAGGTATTAACATTCTACAACGTTTGTTAAAAATATTGTTACCTATCATTAATTTTACAAAATTAATATTAACTTAAATATATTCATTTCTCCTTACTATTAAATATGAATTTCAAATATTTTTTAATATGATTTTGAAATAAATATGTGCTTGAGAAAAAGAAAAAAAAGAAATTTTTGTTATTATGCTTCATAAGAGTGTAATCTTACTCTTACGTAACTCTCGAAGCGATGAAGAAATTAAAGCTACGTAGTTCTTGGGTATAAAATACAGATGTATTGATTGATTTTTTTTTGAAGAAAGTTTATTTTGTTGTTGGAAAGAAAAAAAAATTGTTTTGACGAAAAAATGAGTTTGTTTGATTTGACTTATTATTTTGAAATATGAGTTTAAGAACTCAAGTTGTACAGCTCGTGGCTCAAAAGTTCAAGGAGTAAAAATATGTCAAATCTAATTTAATCCTTTTCAGAATATTTTATTATTTTTTGTTTTAAAATCAAGTTTTAAAATGGCCAAGTGGTATCATTTGTGTCTCAACAATTCAAAGATTAAAAAATGTTCCATCTAATTTAATCAAATTTTAAATGTTGATTTTCAATTAATTTATAAAAAAAAAAAACAAGTGCTAGAACTATCAAATTATCATAACTTGCGTCTTAAAAGATTAAAAAAGAAGTCACATCTAATTAATCAATTAAAATAATATTTATATAATTATTAATTTATTAAAAAATAAAAATAAAAATGAGTTTTAAAACTATCATGATATAGCAAATATAAAAAATTATGTCAACACATAACTTACTTGAAACAATATTTTCTTTAATTTTATTTTTGGCAAACTTTTTTTAAAACACTTGATGAAAATGCAAGTTGTGCAAGATGTACAAGGTGCCTAGTATATTCTACTTTGCGTAAACTAAATAAATGAAACTTGTCCCCTGCTGTAAAAAATAAAAACTTGTTTGACACTTAATAAGCATTGTTTCCGAAGACAATACTTCAATAGTATTTTATGCGATTTTACGTGTATATACGTGTACCCAATTAATGTAATATTTTTCTGTGCATTAGATTGATGTTAAGTATGTAAATAGTTATATTTCAATTATTTATAACTACTTTCTATTTTAAATTATTTAATTTATAAATAACTATTTTGATATGTTAGAAATATTGTGATTGATTTCCTTTACTTTTATGTATAACATATGACATGATGATTTTATACATCTTTATTGTGATTTAGTAATTAATATAAATTGTTGATGTTATATTTATTTAATTGTTTTGACTATTTTATAAAGATGATAGTATTTTTATGGGCTGCTAACTAATTTTACAAATATTTAGATGAATTTGTTAGGTAGGCATGGACTGTTAACTAATTTTACAAATATTTAGATGAATTTGTTAGGTTTTGCTGCTTGTTTTCTATCCGCCGCTTTCCAAAACAAAAACATAAATAAAGAGACCTTGTGAACCCTGATTTGTACTAAAATAAAACAAAACAAAGAAAAGGGAAGGGATTAAATATTTTAATATATCGTAAAGTGATTATGATACGGTTCTATTATGATTGTTTGCATGTTCTTCTTACTCATATTATACTATTAACATGATTTCAAAACTCACCTCCTTCGTTGTTTTTGTTTGACTGGCTGGGCCATGTGTTTGTAAAATCGCAGTTATTACAGGTTAATGAGTCTGGAAGTTCAAGTTTGGGAGGAACTCCGCTCTGATAGGTGATACCGGGAATAACGGTTTTAATTTGTATTTTACTTATTTAATTTGAATCAAATTTTATAGGAATATGATATAAATTATTATATATATATATATATATATTATTTTGGGATTTAGGGTGTCACACCAACAAATATGAAATAAAAATTTCAGCAAACAAACAACAAAACAAAATACAATATGAAAGAAATAAAAAATAAAACAAATGTAAAAGATACAGATCAGTGCATAGCAGCGAAGAAGATGGCGACAATGGCATAACGATGATAAGTTTTCGACAACAACGTCGTCAGAGGTTTGAGTTTTTAGTCTTATATTTTTTACTTTCTCATTCATAACTCATTTTAAAAAAGAAAAAAAAAATATACCTTAACTCTTTCTGTTTATTTCTCTTCTTTTTCTTTCTTCTTTAAGTGTTTGTTTAAAATATTTTGTATCAGATTTTTCTTTAAAAAAAAAAAATCCCTCTCTCTATTAATTTTTCTATCTCAATTTATAAGTTAAAGTGGTAAATCTTTGTGTTCACGAAGTAAAATTAAATTCCAGATTTTTCATTGGTTTTGAGCTTAAATTAAACAATGTGATACAATTAAGAAAAGAGGTGGCTCATCTTTTTTATAGAGTGTTCAAATGATTAAAATAATAACTAAAAATAAAACAAATGAACAGGGGAAGGGGGCTGCTGCAAGCCTGTAGCATGGAAGTGAAAAAATGAGAATAGGAGGAAAGCGAAAAAAGAAAAGGGGAAAGAAAAAAACAAGATAAAATGAAATGTGTACTGTGCAACATACATGCAACAGGAAACATTTATTTTAATTTTTTTTTTTGTTAAATGTCGTGACACTCTAATTCCAAAAAATAAAAATATAAACTTTTTTTCTTTTAAAATAGTGAAATTCTTCTAACAATTAAATATATAAGTTTTCAAACAATTTTTTTTAAAGGTAAAGAGTACCACATAATCATAAACATGTCACATAAATTCAAAATTTCCATCAAACATAATGACATCGAAATCATAATATCAGACAACAAAATCCTTTTTTGAAGTACCAATACTTATATTTTAAATTAAGTGCAAATACAGTCCCAACCCGATGTCACTATCAGAGCAGAAATTCCCAAAATAAAAATGCTCAAAATAACATCAACACAATGCATATAACAAGAGTCTCCAAGACATGATGGCTTCCGGCTCTCCGATAGTATTAGTCATCACCTGCAACTTACAACTCGTCTGCGTCCATCGCAAACGCCAAACACAAACAACAAGGGGTGGGTATCGAAATTATGTAGCAGTATAAAATACACGAGGAGAACATGCAAGTAATCAAATTATCACAACCTCAAAAGCAGTCAAGTGTATAATATCAACGGTTCATCAAATTTATTCACAATAAGACAATCACAATGATGAAATTATATGCATGTCCTATACTCTATACTTCATCATTTGGTACCATTCTACTCTGAAGTACTTGGTTAGGAGGCCTGATACTATGCCACTACAAGAGTGGATGAACAATTCATGAATGGCCAAGTCCTCATATATCCCTCAACTCTACCCGAGACACATATACGCGACAGTCGGGGTACTCTTGTGTTGCACGGTAGCTCCCGGCCTTAGGGAATAACCCACTAATCCACTTAGGAATTCCCCACTAGAGGTACCCCAAGGTCTATCAGTCTTACCCTACATTTCAACTGTAGCCCTCCACGATCAGGCTCATTCAGTTGTACTTTTCTGAATCACTAGGTTTGTCAAACCCTCCATATATGATGACAAAATAGTTCTAACTCCAAAATCACAACTCAATAAATTTCAGTTTGACTTCACAACATTCATCATTATATATGTATATCAGTCAATCACAAAATAAAATCCAATATTTTGGTTTGCACTACTCACAATGCATCATCCAATCTTATCAATCACAAAGCAAGAGATCCAACAGGTGGCACATTCAAGTAATATCAGAATTTCATTCAAGTAACAAGAACACTCCAGTACATATCATTTACACAGTAACAATCAACATAATATTCATAGAATCAGACGACATGCAATCTTGATATAAATAAATTCACGACAATTCTATAGGTTGCTAAATTATATTTTAGTCCTCACTATTACCATTCACATTTTATTTATTAATTATTATTACTCAATAGGGCTCAACTATACGTAGTAAGCCTCGAATGAACATCTAAGAATTTCAGCATTCCCGTTCATCTCACGTTATTTTATACTCATAAAATCGAACCTTATCCCACCCCTTACCCTGACTGAAGATTTCGTTCAATGAATCTGATATGCTAACGGGTCATTTCTTTGTCGGTCGCCGTCTCTAATGGTCTGCGAGAGAATTATAGCCACACAACCACCAAATACAAATAAATTACTTACTATAAATAAATAAATAACAAAATAAATAATAAATAAGTAAGTAAATGATTAAATAAATAAATAAGTAAATGAATAAATGAATAAATAAATAAATAATAAATAATAAATAATAAATAATAAATAATAAATAAATAATTAAATAAATAATAAATAAGTAAATGAATAAATGAATAATTGAATGATAAAATAATAAATAAATAAATAAATGAATAAATAAATAAATAATAAATAAATAAATAAGTAAATAAATAATAAATAAATAAATTATCTAAAAATAAATAAATTATCTACTGTTTGTTCTACAACCCATAGAAAGATGTAACAAATAAATGAGAATGTGAGGAAAACAAACTAAAGCAGAGGGGATAGAGAAACTGCTACCGATGCATACACATTGCACTTTTTGGCATTCTTTGTGAATGTACCATTTATTTGACTTCTATATAAATAATAGATAATAGATGCTATTCAAATTTCAAGGGAGGAGTAATGAACTTTAAACTAAATCAGCATACATTTATTCAATTCAAACACATCAGAAATATAAACCTTGTTTCTCACACTGAATGTTACGACCCTACTAAATGATTAGTGAAAACAAATTAAAATTGGAAGTATCATATTACCATTATCTGGAGGAGAAGAGACAAATTCACACGACAAACTTTTTAGTTTACATTACATGATATTAACCATTTACGAAGGATGTATGAGACTATGATGTAAATAAGAAGTTAAAGCAATGCACCTAAATTGCTGTTTGATATCGCTGCTAAATTTGTGAAAACATTGCTTCAGGAATATAATTCAAATGGAAGAAAATTGTTATTATAATTAAAAGGGAATGTTCAGATTAACACTAAAAATTCTGCCTATCACTACATATTTTGATCAAGGTACAAAGAGGAAGAATACCTTAGGGTTTTGGTGATGATGCAAGACGGCTTGTGATTAAGGTACAAAGAGGAAGAATGTTTTATGGTTTTTGTGATGATGCAATGCGGCTACTAATACCTAGTATTAGCCTAGGTTATTACTATTATAATAATAATAATAATTATTATCCTATTATATTAGAGATAAAGGTAACAACATAAATTCACTCCTTGTATTATTTTATATATATATATATATATATATATATTATTTTGTTTATTTTTGTAAGTTAAATATAGTTAATATTAAGGATTTAAATCAATTACTATGGCAAACACATAGACACACCTAAAGAAATTAGAACACATATTAACACTCAAAAAAAAAATAGCATTGTATCATTATACTATTTAAAATAAGGTCATGAGAAATTGAGGTGTTACATTTCTCCCCTTGTTGAAGAAAATTTCGTCCTCAAAATTTACTTGACGAAAATAGTTTTGGATAAGAATCGCGCATCTGGCTTTTGACCTCCCACGTAGCACTTTCACCAGTAGCATATCCCCAAACAACCTTAACTAATGAAATTGTCTGTCCCCTTAATTCTTTGGTCTTTTGATCCTCAATCCGTAGCGGTAAACTCTCAAAAGTTAGATTCTCTTTTATTTGGACCTTGTCTGACTCAATCACGTGTGAAGGATCGAAAATGTACTTGCGAAGTTGAGGCACATGAAAGACACTATCAAGATTAGAAAGAGACGGAGGCAACACAATCTGATATGCTACGTTACCGACGCATTTAAGAATTTGGTAAGATCGTATAAACCGAGGGGTAAGCTTTCACATTTTTAATGCCCGACCAACCCCAGTTGTTGGAGTAACTATCAGAAATACATGATCACCTTATTAAAATTCGAGGTTTTTCCTTCTTTTGTCATGGTAACTCTTTTGCCTACTCTAAGATGCTCTTATCTTTTCCTGAATCATTTTGAACAATCTCAGGTCTTAACACAAGGTTATCACCCGTCTCAAACCAACACAGAGGGGTCCTACATCTTCTCCCTTACAACGCCTCAAAAGGGGCCATTCTAATGCTAGAGTGGAAACTATTGTTATAGGTAAACTCTATAAGTGGCAAAAAGCTATCCCAACTTTCATTTTGTTCCAAAACACAAGCTCTCAACAAGTCTTCTAGGGATTGATTGGTTCGCTCAGTCTGACCATCTGTTTGTGGGTGGTAGGCCGAACTCATCCTAAGATTCGTACCTAAAGCTTTGTAAACCTTGCCAAAACTTAGAGGTAAACCTAGGGTCTTTGTCCGAGACTATACTTGATGGGATTCCATGCAACTTCACAATTTCCTTTATGTATATTTCAGCTAACCTTTCCATAGAATAAGTTATGTTTATCGAAATAAAGTGAGCAAATTTAGTTAATCTATCCACAATAACCCAAATACTATCGTACCTTTTTGGAGTTCGAGGTAAGCCTACAACAAAGTCCATAGAGATGCTATCCCACATCCATTCGGGAATACTCAATGGTTGCACCAAACCAGAAGGTTTTTGGTGTTCTACCTTAGATTTTTGACAGATCAAACAAGCATACACAAACTCAACAACATCTTTTTTCATTTTAGGCCACCAAAATATCTTATTGAGGTCCTTATACATCTTTGTGGCTCCAGGGTGAATACTTAGACAACTCCTATGTCCTTCCTCTAAGATAATCTTTCTTAACTCCTCTACATCGGGAACACAAATTCTCTCCTTAAATCTCAAAATTCCATCCACACCTATTTTAAAGTCAGGTTCTCTCCCTTGGTCAATCGACTGTAACTTATCTGAAAGGTATAAATTCAATTTCTGATTCTTTTCAATCTCTTCCAATAGTCCACTAGTTACGTTCAACATTCCTAATTTAATACTTTCTGGTGTCACTTCATAAACAAAACTAAGGTCTCTAAATTGTTCCAACAACTCACTATGCTTAACCATTAAGGCGGACACACTCAAAGTCTTCCTACTTAAGGCATCAACCACTACATTGGCCATTCCAGGATGATAGTTAAGAAATTCCATCCACCTACATTGTCTCATGTTCAACTCCTTCTGATCAAAAAGATACTTAAGGTTCTTATGGTCACTAAAAACCTCAAATCTAGATCCATATAAATAATATCTCCACATCTTAAGTACAAAGACAACTACTGCTAGTTATAGGTCATAGGTAGGGTAGTTCCTCTCATGAATCTTCAATTTTCTAGAAGCATATGCTACCACCTTCCCATCCTGCACAAGTACTCCACCTAATCCTGAACCACACGTGTCACAATATACTACAAAGGGTTCACTCAGGTTAGGTAGCACTAAGATCGATGCAGAGGTCAATCGTTTCTTAAGCTCTTGGAATCTATTTTCACAATGAGTATCCCACACGAACAATTCCCCTTTTCGGGTCTACTTAGTTATAGGTAAGACCAACTTGAAGAATCCTTCTATGAACCTACGATAATAACCTGCCAATCCTAGGAAACTCTTAATCTCAGTCACTGATTTAGGTGCTTTCCATTCCAAGTCACTCTCCACTTTGTCAAGATCAACAACTATTCCACCTTTTGAAATTATATGTCATAGGAAACTTACTTCCTCTAACCAAAATTCACACTTAGACAACTTGGCAAATAATTGTTTCTCCTTAAGGGTTTTCAAGACTATCCTTAAATGTTCACCATGTTTTTCCTTAGTCATAGAGTACACTAAGATATCATCTATAAACACAACCACAAAAGAGTCTAGGTAAGGATGGAAGATCCGATTCATGTAATCCATAAACACTGCTGGTGCATTAGTCACACCAAAAGGCATAACCAAATACTCGTAATGGCCATAATGGGTCATAAAGGCGGTCTTAGGGGTATCAGAAGGCTTCACTCGGATCTGATCCTCTCACACATGATCCTCTCAATTGATCCATAAGGTCATCTATCCTAGGTAGCAGATACTTATTCTTGATTGTCACTTTATTAAGTCAACGATAACCCACACATAACCCACACATAACCTCATAGAGTCATCCTTATTCTTAACGAACAACCCAAGTGCACCCCATTGTGAAACACTAGGTCTTATAAATTCTTTATCTAAAAGCTCTTCCAATTGCTTCTTAAGCTCAAACAATTCTAAGGGAGACATCCTATATGGTGCCATCGATATGGGTCCAGTACCTGGTACAAGGTCAAAGCTAAACTCAATCTCACGCTCTGGTGGTAAACTAGTGACATCTTTAGGGAATTCACACACAATAGGAACATCTCGTATTACCACTTTTTCTTCAAATTCCAGTGAAGCTAGGATCATGTATAACTGGGCATCTTCTTTCATGAGTTCCTTCACTTGGTTGGTGGATATATTGCTAGGCTTATCCCTCTCTTCTGACTCCATGAATTCAATGGTTTTACTAAAAAAATCTACGCGAACACGGTTGGCAAATAGCTAATCCATACCAAGAATCACATCAACCAGACGCAAAGGTAAACACACTAATCACATCACTATGATTGCAATCAATTATGAACGTCACTATGACTTCAATCAATTATGAACATCACTAACTATGTATGCATGAACATATATATACTCCCAAATATACGACCAACAATGCAGTACATCATAATCACCATCTCATAAGCAATCTAGGCGTAAATTCACTGCACCATATTATCTTTCATCATATGAATTCACCATATTATTCAATCATTAGTTCATGTGATGTTGAAATGCATTATTCAAGAAAAATCGCATAACCCCAAAAAACCAAAGAATCAAAAGCAAACACCAAAGAATTAAGCAGCAAGTTGTAAAACACCACCAACAAGTATAACCTAAATATGTTATACTAAAAAATCGAATGAGCCCTTACCTTGCAACACTTCTTTATTAAGTAAAGCTATGTTACTCAAGTCTATCGCACCTTTAAATCGATAAAGTCTCAAATTTCTTCTATTCATCTTAACTTTTAATCAAATAACTTTTTTATTATGTTAAAACAAAATCCTGAAACCTGAGCAAGCCTTATCAATTCTACCTACTCTATAAAATCACCATAGGATTTACTTTCCCCTACTAACTTAACACAAATAATTTATATTGAATTAGAATGAACCTGATCTAAAATTTAGATAAAAATAACACCAACTAACTTAAACCTTCAAAACACCAACTCCTTTTATTTTCAACAATTTTTCCTCAAAAACATCAAGGACCAATTTTTTTTTTTTTTAGTTTCAAAACTCAATCAAAACCATAAAAAGAAATTCTACACTCATAAAGCTTAATACATACCTCTTATATCAAACTAAGTAGTTTTTATGTTGAAACACCTTGAATATAAATTTGAATTCTCAAATTCATTTTTTAAAGGTACAATAATTTGATCCAAATGGACAATTTTTAAAAACTTAATCATATTCAATTCCTAGCCATTAGACTTTATTTTCTTGACAAACTCTTCACAACATAGATATAATTCTTTAGGATTTTCCAACCACAAATTACAAACTTTTGGAAATAAAGTCTTTTAACTTTAAGTCCTTCAAATCACATTTTTTACTAAAAATATACCAAGGCCTTTTTTGTTTTCTTCAGAACAACGTCATCAAATACATTTCACATTATACATTTTTCTTATGAGCTTTTACATCTTGGTCTAAATCACAAGTTTAAAGGCGTCAAGCTTAAAACATTTTGTATAAAAAAATTAGATCTTTAACATCAAAGTTTTAAGCTTTTAACTCTAGACATAAAGTTACAATTTTTGTCCCTAATGATTTAAATTTTCTAACAAAATTGTAACTTAAACATCAAATTAGAAACATTACTAAAATTTGAAACTTTTCTATAAAACTTATAACTTTTTTACCACTTTATTATTTTTTCATCAATACATAACAAAAACCAACACTCTCACCAAAATATGGTCTATTCCAACTTAAAATAAAATCAAAACATTGCAAGCAACATAACTCGAATGCTTACTACATTTTTCCATGGCCAAAATAATTTTAATCAAAAATCAATCAAAGACAATAATTCATATCATTCAAAACTTTGATCAAATCCAAATTTAACTTTCTTCATCGCAAAGAATTAAAAGAGGAGTTTTTTATTTTTTATTTTTTATTTTTTTTTACGTACTTCTTTTAAAATTTATAAAGTTCACACAACTCAAATTCTTTTGAAGTAATCCAACCATAATCTAGTAATTTTCAATATAACACTACTTAGTGCATATTTTACTTTTATATCCTAGTTTCATTCAAAACTCTCCATTATACCTTACATTGAAATTTATATACTAAAGTGCCTATTTTTTATTTTTTATTTTTTTATCTTCAAGAGGTAGCAAGACGGGGATGCTATCACTGGAAGGATTTTTGTTTTTGTTTTTTGTTTTTCCAATAAGAGGTTGCATCCCGACTATGTGACCATCTATTTCCTTTTATTTTTTATTTTATTTTTTTATGACAAATGATTAATTATTAAATTAATAATTACAAAAAACCAAATGATATTAATAAAATCAAACAAAATACATTTAATACAAAAAAATACATCAGTTAATGTGGTTGAGTAGATGTGCCAAAACAAATACTTGTTATATTATTGTAACAACTTCCTCCTATTTTATAGTCTATTGCGGATGAAGTAACAATTTTATTCTATTTTATTATTTTTTATATATTAGATCCAGAGAAAAATATATGAGGGAGTAAAATAAAATGAAGTTGCTAATTTATCCTTAATAGACTACAAAGTATGAGGATATTGTTAAAATAATATGACATGTTATTTGTTTTGGCAATAGAATAAAATTGTTAATTTATCGTTGCAGAAAGTTGTTACAATAATATAACACCTTATTTGTATTGGCACTACTAATATAATTTGATTTTTTTCAATTATTTCAATTGTTTTTTATTTATTAAATTAACAACTAATCATTTGTTATGAAAAAAAAATAAAACACAATAAATGGTCCCCAGGATGCTACTTCTTATGGGAGAAAAAAAAAATCCTTTAAGCGATTGTATCCTCGTCTTGCAACCTTTTAAACGTAAAAAAAGTAAGGCATTTTGATATATCAGTTTCAATGTATAGTATAATGGATAATTTTAAATAAAAAACAGATATAAAAGAAATTCAACTCTACTTTGTTACTAAACTTTTTTCAAAATTTCTTTTCATGAATATTTTATTTCCTTTTCTTAAAGTTTTTAACACCAAAAATCATAAATATTTTCAGAGTCTCTTTACCTCTAACTCGATGTCAAGTGTCTCAATTTTTTTCAAGACACAAAGAGCTAATAATAATTGTTTAAAAAAAAGTTAGTTACTAAATGTAAATATCTCCATTTTCAAATTGATTTGAAACCCACTAACTTAATCACATTTTTATTTCATCCAGTCATAACTTAAGAATGAAAAAAAAAACAATCATACCATTTTTTTCCCTTCAAAAACAAAAACCTCCACAATAAATTTCTTTTTCATAACTCCTCAAATGGTTTGAACTTAAAATTTCCACAACTTAATAACTCAATCCATCAAGGTTTTGATAAAAGAAACACAACAAAAAGAAAATCACCACCCTCAAAACTTTTTGGTTCAACTTATACAAGACAAAAAAAAAAAAAACATAGGGGCTTTTTCCTAGTTTTTCACATAACTCAACGAACATAATTGTTGAGACAAAATCTCAAATTAATATTTTGATGATAATTAAACAAAAGGTTAATAAGACTTCTAATTATGATTCTAAGTGTTTTGATATTTAACATGTGTATTTGAGTGTGTTAAAACAAGATAGATACCAAGCATTACAAAGTAGATCTTATTAAAATCAAGAAAGCAAAATCAATAAAACGAAGAACGTTCTTAACAGAATTTTGGAAAACGAAAAACGTTCTCCACATTTGCCATAAACAAGAATGATCTGATTTTTATGTAAAAGATTAGATCCATAAAGTTTTATCCATTCTATTTCGTCATCTAAAATATACAAGGATCAATCTAAGCAAGAATTATTCCAAAATTCGAAGATTCAACACCGTGCTTCATAAAATGCATAAAGCAAGATCACTCTCCAAGTCAAGAAACTACAATTGATAGGTTGTAAATGAGAGTGATTTTGTACCTTCAAATAGACCTGCACACGTGACTCAAAGCTTGTAATAATTTTAGATAATTGTCAAGATAAAAAATATAAGTCAGCTCATCTCAGACGAATTCGAAGAACGTTCTTGGATCTCAAGAACATTCTTGGTTTCAGCAAGAACAATCTTGCTTTATAGCTGATCTTATCCATTCACTTACTTATGACAACTGGCCTGGTTCCAACGGTTAAATGAACTGTCATAAGCTCTCTTGAAGCTTATAAATAAAACTTCAAGATGAAGAACACACCATAACTTAAAGTGCCAAGCAAACATCACTCATTCAATCATACTCGAACTTCTCAAACTCATTCTAAGTTGCAGTTCCATTTCTTAGTGTGACATTAGAATAAGTGATTACTGAGTTCTAATGTTTAGAATCTATTTTTCAAACAAGAGTTGAGCAATACCCATATTCTTACATTCTCAAAATCATTACTTTAAAACTCCAGGCTATATTGTTAACATAGCTTGAGTAGTGTGTAAAAATCCTTTTATGATTGAAATTGTAGATTGTAAAATCCTTTCTGAAATAATGCAAGGTAACTGTGGAAATTCTTTCTAGGTAGAAAAGGTAGAAACTATGTAATAGATCAAGACTGATATGTGGCAACTGTGTGAAAACCAAGAATGTTCTTGCTTTGAGCACTTAGTGGAAATTCTCAAATTTGTGAGGACTGGACGTAACTCGTGTTGGGTGAACCGAGATCTATGCTTGTGTGATACCTCTATCTCTATCTCTATTATTATTTGTCTTACATTTAGTTTTTATATTGATAAACTAATATTGTTGTTTTTCCACTAACCAACAATGTTCTTTGTTTGTAACCAAGATCAATATTGAGTTTAACTTTAAATGTTTAAACATGAATTTCTAAAAAGGGGCAATTATAATTCAAAACCCCTTCCTTATAATTGACATTGTTACTTTAATTGGCATCAAAGGCAATCTCTAAGGATTAAATACCCAAAAAGTGTTAGAGCAAAAGATTCAGGAAGATAATGTTAAAAGCTAAATACATTGCTGAACGAGGATCATCAAACAGACCACCATACTTTGATGGCTCAGATTATTACTTCTGGAAAAAAGAAAATGCAATTGTTCCTAAAGTCAGAAAACATTGGTATGTGGCGAATCATCATAAATGGAAACTTCATACAAAGAGTAGATTCAACCGATTTAACATTTGTTGAAAAGAAATAAGCATATTGGACATCAGATGAAAAATCTAAGGTACTTCTTAACTCCAAAGCTCAATTATTTTTATCATGTGTCTTAAGTAGGGAAGAAAGTGAAAGAGTAGATGAATATGATACGACAAAGAAAGTATGGGACACATTACAAAGTCGCCATAAAGGAGCAAGCCATGTTAAGGAAACAAGAATTGACATTGGCATTTGAAAGTTTGAATTATTTGAAATGAATGAAGGAGAAATAATCGATGAAATATACTCAAGATTCCCAACCATAGTGAACGAAATGCGTTCCCTTGGCAAAGCCTATTCAGTACAAGACATGTTAAAAAAGATCATGAGATGTCTTCCAATCATGTAGAGACCAACGATGATGGCTATAAGTCAAGCTAACAATCTTGAGGTACTAGGCTTGGATGAACTTATTGGAACTCTAAGGGCACATGAAGTGCTATTAAAAGAAGATAAAAATGTAAAGAAAGTAATAATAATAGATTTAAAAGCATCTCAACCAAGTATTCAACAAACATATGAGAAAAGTGACTCAGAAGACAACCAAGAAGATGTTGATGAAGATATTGCTCTCCTCACAAGAAAGATACAAAGAATGATGAGGAGACGAGATTAGATCAAAAAGGGATCTCCAGATAAAAAGGACTTCAAAACTAAAGTAGATAAAAGTAAAATCACTTGTTTTGGTTGCAAAAAACAAGGACATTATAAAACTGAATATCCATTGAACAAAAGAGTACCAAATAAATTTCCCTTCAAGAAGAAGTCAATGATGGAAACATGGGATGAGTCTGATGAATCAAAAACAAATGAACCTGAAGAAGCTAACCTATGTCTGATGGAAAACACTTCAGATGTAGAGGTAAAAAAGTATGAACCTTGTCTTTTATGTGAACATATGGAAGAAGAACTTGATAATTTGCTAAATGATTCAAACTTTCTTATTCAAAAATGTAGTTCTTTTAAATAAAAATTTCACATGGAAAAAGAAGAGAAAGAGAAAACTCAAGCTATAAATGATAAACTTAAAGAGATCATTAAAAATCTGAAAGAGTCTCAACTCAAAAAATTTGAAACAAAAAGTTCAGAAAGTTAAGAACGACCTTCACCTCAAAAGGAGAACGTTATTCTTAAAGCTGAAGTTGAAATTCTTAAAAATGATTTGTCAAATTTTATTAAAGCTACTGAAACCTTTCAAAGAATCATGAGATCTCAAGTAGGAATATTTGATAAAGCTGAGCTTGGTTTTGATAAAATTCAAAAAACCAAAATGTATGAAAAACCTTAATGTTTTATACATTGAAGAACTACCAATTGAATCTTGCCTCATGTCCATAAATAAAGACAAACGGATATGGCATAAAAGAACTGGACATGTTAGTATGAAAACAATTTCAAATGTATCAAAATTAGATCTTGTTAGAGGACTTCCTAAAATAAACTTTGAAAAAGATAAAATATGTGAAACTTGTGCAAAGGGAAAACAAGTTAAGAGTAGTTTTCACTCTAAAGAATTTATATCAACTAAAAAACCTCTTGAACGAATTCACATTGATCTTTTTGGTCCTATCAAAGCCACTAGTCTAGGAGGTATGAAATATGATTTTGTCATTGTTGATGACTTTTATAGATACACATGAGTACTATTTTTAAAACAAAATGATGATGCATTTGATTTTTGAAAAACTTCTGTAAAAAAGTTCAAAATGAAAAGGAATCCAACATAATTACTGTGAGAAGTGATCATGGAGATGAATTCATTAATGCATCCTTCAAAACTTTTTTTTGATGAACTTGACATCTCTCATAATCTATCTTATGCAAGAACTCCTTAACAAAATGGAGTTGTTAAAAGAAAGAATAGAACATTGCAAGAGATGGCAAAAAAGAATATAAAGGTTCATAATATATATATATATATATATATATATATATATATACCAAAGTGGCGGTACACTATAAAAGCTAAAGAGCATCCACATAACGCTACAGTAGAAAATATGAAGAACGAGTTGCACTTGGAAAAAAAAGTAGAAAATTGATATCGGTGATCGATAGCTATCCCAAACAACTTTTTTCATTTTCATCCAAATTTCAGTTAGTTATTTCACTAATTTAGTTGGTCAATTAAACACATTTTCTTAGATTTTTAACCATCCCAATTTCTCTCTAAAATACTAAAATACCTGACTTCTTCATTTGTAGTATTTGTTATTTTGCACCATTCTTCTTCACCATAGTTCGATTTGAGTGAAATCAACTTTAAAACGACCGTGAAAATAATGGCTATATTATCCACTAATTGGTTTTCTCATTTATGTTAATTTTCTTTGATCGAATTTAGACTTTATTTTTTTAGAGTATCTTCTCATTATTTATTTTTGACGTTTACCCATAAACTATCTAGTTAGATCGATTGAAGGACAAAGAGTCAAAGAACAAAAATTGTTTGCTTGTGGAATCATATTTGTGTGTGCAAGCGTTGAGATATGGTAAGGGGTGAGAAAACAATTGAGTTCATGAATGTAATATATTGTGAGATGAACGAAAAAATCATGTTTCCAAACGATTCATCGGATCTCGCTACATACGGCAGTATCCCTTTGAGTGATAAATTAGTTAATATACAAAATGGAAATTGTGAGATGAAAATGTTGAATATAAATATTTATAAGGTGTTGATTGATTCGTTAAATGCGTGGTATTTGATATTATTGTGATAATTGATTTAATTTCGGTAAATGTGTGGTATTTGATTTAATTTCGTTAAATGTGCGATATTTGATATTATTGTAACATTGGATGTCGAATAAATTTGGTGCATATGTTTGATTAGATGAGTTTATGTGAGGTATTAATATAACATGGATGCATTGTTTAATATGAGTTTATTCGATGATAATGATGTATGATTTATGATAGTGATGTTATAAATTTGTGATAAGTTTATGTGATGACGATGATAATGATGTTATAAATTGTGATAAGTCAATGTGATGATATATAATTAATGACAGCGATGTTGTAAAATTATGGCAAATTTACGTGATGAGATATGATTAATGATAGTGATGTTGTTAATTTGTGATGAAAATATTGAAGTAAACCTATAGTTGGTGAAATAATTGTGATTCCAATTTGTGTTTGAGATAACGGTCTTAATGGAGTATCATAGGCCAACGAGGAGAGAAAAATAAATATTGTGAATTTCTGAAGTGGAGATTATTTTGTCATCATATAGGTAGGGCTTGACAAACCTAGTGATTCTCGGGAATTACAACTGAATGAGCCTGATCGTGTCGGTCTGCTGTTGAGCCTTAAGGAAGATTGTTAGACCTTGAAGGTATTCAGGTGGGGAATTCCTAGGTGACTTAGAGGTAGCACTCCAAATGTCGGGAGCTACCATGCAACACACATTTACCCCGACTGTCGTGTATATGTGTCTCAGGTTGAGTTGAAGGGATTTATGAGGACAGAGCCAATTTGAATTGTCTATCCACCGAGATGGGGAAATAATATCAAGCCTTCTAAGCAAGTAATTCAGGGTTAGAATGGTTCTACATTGTGAAGTAGAGTCTAAGCTCATGCATAGCATTGCATTTCCTTGCGACCGTTTTATTGTAATTGATATTTTTCAAAACTGATAATAATTTCTTATACGATTTTCCTTGAGGGATTTTGACTATTTAATGTGATGTTATTATTGAGGAATGTTTATATAATGATACGGTTCTATTATGATTGTTTGCGTGTTCTTGTTGCTTATATTATACTATTAACATGATTTCAAAACTCACCTCCTAGAATGTTTGTGTTTGACTGACCTGGTCATGTGTTTGCGAATTACAAGTTAATGTGTGTTGAAGTTCAAGTTTAAGAGAAACCCCACTCTTATAGATGATACCGGGAATAAGAGTCATAATTTGTATTTTACTTTGACTTATTTAATTAGAAACAACATTTGGTATCCAAACCTTAAAAGTACAAGTATGTTTTTGGAAATTATATTAAGAAATTATATTTAAATAATGTTTATGGAGATTTTTTGTTTTATAAAAACTAAACAACTTAAAGTGTTTCTTTTTAATTTTTTAGAAACGTGATATCCAAGATTAGTTATTAAAATTTTTATTTTCTTGGAAATACATTCTCTTTATCCACTGCCAATTTTGCTAAAAAAATCTAGTATAAGTTACTATATATGTTATTTTGAGTTTAGGGTGTCCTATTAGTGGTATAAGAGCAAATCTGTCCAATCAAGTCGAGTGTGTCGAATGTTGATTCAGTGTTAGTCGAATGATAGTCGTGTAAATTGTGTTTTCTTGTTTAATAATTATTTTCACTATAACGTTTTTCCCGTTATATTATTTTGTTAAGTGTTATATACTTTTGTATAAATATACACATTCTCGAAGTTACTAATTAAGTGTTTATTATTTGCTTACCCTTATTGTGTTATGGATTCTATGTTCCTACCTAAGTGAGTAAATAAACTATAAAATTACTTGTTAAGATTTGAGTTAATTTTAATTGTTGACAAGATTACGTTGGTTACTTGTTGAATGATCTTGTTGCTTGTCTCCCGAATTATGATTTTTGCACTCTTGTTTTATGTGTAGAATAATAATTTTGATTGACAAGCTGTATGTTTGAAGTTATTAATCTTATTCACGTAATCTTAATTATTGAAACATTTGATTTTGGTATGAACTATATGCTTAAAACTTCAAGTATTGACTTTTACTAGGTACAAATTATTAGTATTACTGTTGTAACTCAATTTTGAGAAAAAATATATTTTGTTCTAAACTTTGAGTTAGATAGGAAATACGTCTCTTATATTTAAAGTTTTAATTTTGACTAGAAAATTCTTATTTTGATCTTATGTTAGCTTGTGTGAAGAAAAAATTCGATTTTGAATTGTGAATGTTAACTTTAAATCACTTAAAAGTGTTGATCGTTGTATCTAAATGATTAGAGTTTTGATATTTCTTTTGAAAATAATTTAGAATGTTCGTCATGATTTCAAATAGTATGAAATTCATATTATTAGCAATAATAATTCTTGAATATTCAAGGTTGGTTGAATTTTAAAGTTAGACTTTTTAGAAAACAAATCGTGAATGAGTTAAAGTTGATTTATTTTATAAAAAGAAATATTTTATGTTTGAATTATTGTTGATTTATTCTAAGAATTAAATTGAGTTAGATTTTTGTTGATTTATAAAATAAGATAATTTTATACTACTGATCTTATTTAATGTTTAAAATACTTGAAAATTTACACCATATTTTATTAGATCTAATTTTTAAGAAACGTAAAAGGGTTGTTGTATTGTTGGTTTAGAGGTGCTGGAGTGAATATTGAATCATGAGTGTGTTGGTATATTTGTTTGAAATGATTGATTTACTGAATATGATATTATGAACTCATTAGAATTTAACTTGATGTTAGAGTTTTAGATTTTAAAAACTCATTAGTGATATATAATGGTACTAATTAAAAAAAAGAGGTCAAATGATAAAGTGTCTACTAATTGATAAGAAGAAGGAAAACAAGAGAAAAAAAATAAAAGTTTTTAAAAGAATTATCTCTATGGTGAAACTCTTTTTGAAAAGTTGTCTAAATTTTAGATTCTATAATTGATGCATGTTATGAGTAGAATGTTTTTTTGAGTAGAATTGTAGTTGTTATGTTATCATTCTCAAAATGTATATTTGAGTTTAATATGAGAAGGTGACATGTTGTTTGTTAATCTTTTCTTATAACATGGATTAACCTAACAAAATGGTATGCATCACGTATATTGGTTTGTGTCGAGTGCATCATGTAGATTAGTATGTGTACATATACTAAAATTATTTTATCATTGTTTTTTAATTATAAATCTCCATATTTTTATTAGGACCCAATTTTTATGATTGGAACAGGCCTCCAAAATCTTTAAAATTAAAGGGGTGTTTATGCTTTAGATCAATTTTGTGGCTTGATAGAAACTGGAGATGAATCTATATATATGTTGAGTAGCTAGTGTGAGAGGAGGTTGTTATTTTGTAGATTTATGAATTAATGTAACTCATTATCATAACTGGTATGCCTTATGTTTTGTGTTTAAATAAAAAAAATAAAAAAATATTGGGACTATTTTGGAAGTGTTAATTAATTGGAAAATTCCTTATCTATCTATATACGTAGTTTAAGTTTTATTTCAAAATATAAGTTGAAAATAATAATTTTTATAGTGATTAATTATTCAAAATGTGTTTTTGATGATTAAGGTACGACTGAAATTTTAGAAATGTGTTAGATTTTAAAAATACACGTGATTTATTTTATTTTTATTGTATTTAGAAGTGTGATTTATTTTAGTTGTTTTTATTTAGACGTGATTTCGTGAAAAATAATTCAAGGAAAAACTTTGAATTCTCAATGATCTTTTTGGTGCTAAATGATTAGTAATACATTTTATAATAATTTAAGTCTAGAAATCAATTTTAAGAATGATGAGTAACCCTTAAAGTAGTTTATATACTACCTCGTTCACTTTAGTTTGGTAGCGTGTTGTACCTTCTACTAAATAATTATTTATCTTAGCTGCTACTTGGAAATCTCTGTTTTAGTTAGTTATAACTTTTAAGTGACGATTAATTGAAAAGAAAATTTACATGTGTTAGAATCATCGTTTGAGTTATGAGATAAACGTAAAATCTTGGTGTTAATTTTTTAATTAACTTTTTGAATGTATATATGATTATGTAAATATTAAATTGTTTGTGTTTCAAGTGTTCTAATTGTTGGGAATTGGTGTATAGAGTTAGAGTAGTCGAGAACATCTAAAAGTGAAATAGTTATATACTGCTTCAAAACAATTCTTGCTTATAAATTGATGTAAGTGTGTTGTTACAACTTATAAGTTACAAATAAATTATTGTGAATGTATAATTAAGTGAATTTTTAACTTGAAGTAAGGAGTAGGAGTTGTGGCGCCACCTTCACACTCCTGAACCACGTTAAAGATACTTTTAATTATCAATGTTTGAATTTGAATGACTGCAGTTATAGTTACCTTAAGTAGTTGACTACATGAGTAGGATGAACTAGCTACTCCGATGACTCATTGTCGATAAAAGAGCAATAATAACCCATTGTTATTATTGTTACAAATACTTGTTAATTTTATTTTGGAAATAGTTAAAAATCATGTTCATCTCTTATACAAATTTAAGTAATTATGAGTCTTATGTAGCATCAATGTTGAATGCTAATAACTGATTACGTTATACGAATATTAGATTGGAGGTGTGTGCTTAAATTAAACATTAAATTAAGTATGTTTGACCTTCTAAGTAACTTACTTAAAATGAATAAGTGCATTGTGTTAGTATCTTATCTTTCTACACTGTTCCATTTGATAAGGACCTAGAACTATTGTATGAGTTCTATAAATAAAATGTGTATAAGACTTTGAACTTAAGTTATACTTTGAGTGTGTTTGAAACCATATGTTAACATATTTATCATATTTCACTATGATTATACACATTACTTTTTTTTTTTTATAAAAAAAAAAACTTATTTGACTGCATATCATTGAATTGTTATATGTGTTTTTATTTGTAATTCTTGAAGATGTGAAATATTTTAAATGTTCCCTACATGTCTAACTTTTGTGAACATTCTTTTAGTAGAATATGTGTTATTTTATTCAGCTAAATGTAGTAGTAAGGTGTTGTTGACTAAATTAACATGTAGTAGTGAGTTGTCAATGCCTTCAATATGTTTGATGGTGTTTAGTTAGATATTAGTTCATTTATTATTTACCACAAATTTTGAGGACCAAATTTCTTAAAGAGAGGAGAATTGTAACACCCAAAATTTTATAATAAATTATTTTATTAATAAAATAATATTTTAAATAATTAATTTGGGGTTTATATTATTTTAGAATATATATTGATCAATTTTATGATTAATTTTCTTCAAATGTGTATTTTCTATGATGTATTAATTTCATACATATTTAATTGATTTAGTGACTTATATAAAATACTGATGTTATATTTATTTATTTTGTCATTTTAACTATTCTCATAATTTAATAATCTTTTAATTTAATTATTGGGAAGATATTATTTTAGGGACAAATAAATTAAAATAAATGTGTAATTAGTTGGCCCTTATGAAAAAAAGAATACAAAAAAATAATAAAAATAGAATGGGGATAATGATTAAGCCTCCTAACCAAGTACATCAGAGTTAGAATGGTACCACATTGTGAAGTAGAGTCTAAACTCATGCATAGCATTTCATTTCCTTCTAATTGTTTTATTGTGATTAATGTATTTTTAAAGTGATAATAGTTTCTCTTAGACGATTTGATGTTATAGTGAAAAGTATTGATTTTCCTTGAATGATTTTGACTATTTAAATGTGATATTTTCCTTGATGAATGTTTGTATAATGATGTTGTTCTATTATGATTGTTTGTGTGTTCTTCTTACTTATATTATACTATTTACATGATTTCAAAACTCACCTCCTTTGTTGTTTGTTTTTGACTTGCTTGACCCTACGTTTGCGAAATCGCAGTTATTATAGGTTAATGTGTCTTCAAGTTCTAGTTTGACAGAAACTCCGCTCTGATAGGTGATATTAGGAATAAGAGTCGTAATTTGTATTTTACTTTTATTTATTTAATTAAAAACGATATTTTGTATCCAAACCTTATAAGTACAAGTATGTTTTTGGGAATTATATTAAGAAATTATAGTTAAATAAAGTTTATAAACACTTCTTGCTATATTTTGAATCGTGTTTCAATTAGATAAATCATAAACAAAACACCTTATGAGATCTAGAAAAATAGGAAACCAAACATTTCATATTTTCACATCTTTGGTTGTTATTGCTACATCTTAAACAAAAGATAACTTGGGAAAGTTTGATGCAAAATCGGACAAAGCTATATTTTTAGGGTATTCAACACAATCTAAGGGATAGTGTATCTTTAATTTGAAAACCAAAACTGTTGAAATAAGTATGCACATATTATTTGATGAATTTGTTGATCTTGATTTAAAAAAGGAAGCTGACGAGGAAGAACAATATGGACAAGCACAACATATTATTCCATAGAAAAATGAGATTGATAAAAATATGCGTTTCAAACTCCTCCTAGAAGTTGGAAACTAATAGGTGATCATCCTCCTAATCAAATCATTGGAGATAGAGTGGATGACATTAGAACAAGAATGTCATTTAAAGATGACGTAAACAACATGGCAATGATATCTCAAATAGAACCAAAATCCATCAAAGAGGCAATAGTTGATCAATCTTGGATTGATGCAATGAAAGAAGAACTTCTGCAATTTGACAAAAATGAAGTTTGGACCCTTGTTCCAGATCCACTAGATTAAACAATAATTGGAACTCGACGGGTCTTCAAAAACAAGCTTGATGAAGAAGGAAATGTTGTCAGAAACAAATTAAGGTTAGTTGCTCAAGGTTATAATCAACAAGAAGGAATAGACTATGATGAAACCTTTACGCCATTTGTAAGGTTAGAATTCATAGGAATTCTTCTTGCGTATGCATCTCATAAACATATCAAACTTTTTCGAATAGATGTTAAAAGTGCAATTTTAAATGAACAAGTTTATGTTTGTCAACCTCTTGGTTTTGAAAATCAAAAGAAACCAAATCATGTTGATAAACTCACCAAAGCCTTGTATGGTTTAAAGCAAAAATGGATTTTTCCGTGGAAACATTGACACAACACTTTTTCAGAAAACAAACAACCTCATTGTTTAAGTGTATATTGATTATATTATTTTTGGATCAACAAATGAAAAAATGTGTGAAGATTTTTCAAATCTCATGCAAAGTGAATTTGAAATGAGCATGAAGGGAGAATTGAGATATTTTCTTGGTTTACAAATAAAACAACATAAAAATGGAATTTTCATATGTCAAGAAAAATATATCAAAGATCTCTAAACAAAATACAAAATGAGTGAAACCCGAATTATGACCACTTCCATGCATCCATCATCCTCATTAGATAAAGATGAAAATGGACAATCAATCTCTGAAAAAGAATATAGGGGTATGATTGGATCATTACTTTATTTAACTACAAGAAGATCCGACATTGTTTTTGTAGTATGATTATGTGCTAGGTTTCAATCTTCACCAAAAGAGTCTCATTTAACTACAGTAAAAAGAATTTTTCGTTATCTCGTTGGTACTACTGTTCTTAGTCTTTAGTATAGCAAAGGTTTTCATTTTGATTTTGTATCTTATTGTGATGCCGATTATGTTGGTGATAAGATCGAAAAAAAAAGAACAAGTGGTGCATGTCAGTTCCTAGGAGAAGCTTTTATGTGATGGTCGTGTAGAAAGAAAAACACGATTGCCCTATCAACCACTAAAGCTGAATATGTCTTAACAGCAAATTGGTGCTCCCGAGTCTTATGGATCAAAAATAAACTTGAAGATTTCTCAGTAAGATATTCTCATATCCTATATATTGTGATAATACTAGTGTCATTAATTAATCTACGAATCCTATTCAGCATTCAACGTCTAAACATATTAAAATAAAACACCATTTTGTTAGGGATCATGTGAATAAAAAAGAAATTGAATTAATCTTTGTTGATACAAAGAATCAATTAGCTGACATTTTTACCAAGCCTCTTGTTGAAGAACGCTTCAATTCGATCAACGAACGATTAAAAATCATTAATAATCATGCTTATGATCGTTACAATTAAAACTAGAACATTTTGGTCATAACAGAAAGTGTTCTCCATTTTGGGCATATCTATCACAAATAGCTCAAGAACAATCTTCGTTCTTCATCATGAATAAAATTCAAAATCAGCTTTTCAACTGTAACATCTGCTACTATACAAAAGGTAACGGCTAGCTATGCTTGTCTAGCCACATCATTTCACTTTTCTCCTTCTCAATACTCCACTGACCAATCCATCTAATCACATGCATGACATTCTCTCCACTCACAAATCAAACTGAAAAAACTCCAAACCGTTCATGTCTCTTCACTAAACAACAACTTCATCCTTTTTCTAGAAAAGCTCATCCTCTTGTCTCCTTCATCAGCAAATCGCATTTTTTTCTTCAAAAATGGCTCATACCAAAACAACAGCACACAAGAACCCTAGTTCACCAACACCATCATCATCTCCTTCACCATCTCCAGTTTGTTCATCAACACCTCCATCAAGACCAACAACTCCACATTCATCTTTAGAGAATACATTTTCTGATTACATGTCTTCATCATCGGAATCTAGTCCCCCACCAATCACATTGGAGCCTCCTGCAACCATTCTTCCTCCATTGTATCAATGCCCTTTTCCTTGAATCAGTCAAGCTTCACCCCATCTTCGAAAATCCCTCAACCCTAGTTCTAACACTCCATCCTCCAAAAGAAGATCAATGCGCCTTCATGTATTGGTACTTCAAAAACAAAAAATATAGACACAATAATTTATACCATTTCTGATGATGATTCTGAACCCTCACCACCACCACAAATTCCAAAATCATAAACTATTCCTCCATCACAACCCTCCAAACCAAAATCCCCAGAAATTTCAGAATCCTCAAAATCTTCTTCCAAAGTGATTTCATCCAAAACCACACCTTCTAAAACTAAACCAACGATTCCTAAGTCCAACTCATCTTCAACACTTTCTCAGTTTTTAGCCTCTAAAAAATTAACAAAGCAAAGTTCAACCCAAGTACGTTGTTTGTCCAAACTCATAACTCAAGAACGTCCTCCACTCAAAACTCCAAACCCAAAATCAACTAAAAGTTCCAAACCAACCTCAAAACCCTAAACCAAACCTTTTTCTTCCCAAATCCTTATTCCACCCTTGATTCCTTCAAAAATTCAAAACCTCTATAATGAAAAGTGGGCTCAACAACCTTTTGGCTTTTGTCGGATTTTTAGTTTTGAAAACCTACAAGTTGAAGGAATCTCCATTATAGGGTATTGAAATATGTCTAGAACCCTTAATTCTAGCTAAAATTCTTAAACTCTCATATCAAGGACCAACAGTCTTTGGAAAGACTGGTACACAAACTTAAACACTACCAAAGATGAAGTGTTTCAAGAACTGTTTATTGATGGGTCAACAAAAATTTTCTCAGCTGACTTGAAACCACTTGCAAAGATTTTAAACAGTATAAGTCAACGTTCCATTATTCCTCACTGTGGCAGCCACAAATTTGTCTATGATAATGACACACTAGTCATTTATCATCCTTTTCGTTGCAAGAAGCTGAACCTGCCCTACCTAATAATCCAACACATGATTGTTGCAATTCACAAGGATTATACGAGAAACATTGTTCTATAAGGTATGGTTTTCTCCAAAAATTTCAGGCATTTTTAAATTCCTTTGGTGACTGAAATTTCCAACATTAAGATCTGAAAATTCTCATCCAAAAACATCTCTCATATGAAATAAATTCCCAGCATCCCACCTTCACCAAAGTGTACTTTCAATTCGTCTACCACTAAAAGAAAAAGGTCTGCACGCACCTCTGCTGTCAACGCCAATATTGAGCAGTACTCACTCAAGAACGTTCTTCCCCTCCCCAACATGCTGAAGAATGTTCTTCGTTTCCAACTATTCCACAAAATTTGCATCATATCCTTGATCGAGTATCTCCTACAACTTCTACCTTTCCACCTTTCACCAATCAACTTTCTCAAGGTAATCTATGCCCTCCACTTCAAGTTCAACACACCTCGATGATGTCACCATCTTTTGTGTCACAAAAAAAAAAAACAAACTTCTTCCATCTTTGGAATAAGCCAATATTTTGTTTTTCCATATTTAGACATAGCTGACCCATCTGTGCCTTATCATTATGCTCCTACCAACTATCTTCCTCACATTAATACTTCCTTTTTGCCACGATAAAGAGGGATAAGTTATTTAGATTTTAAGTAAGAATCAAAAGTTCTTTTCGTATGACTACTTTTGCATCTTTTTTTGTTTTGAACCACCTTTTAATTATCTTGAACATTATTGTTATATCAATGAAATATTATTATTTGGTTCAAATGATTAGCACATATTGAGGGAGAGTTTTTACTGAAAAACTCTCTGAATTATTATTAGAATCAAAATTAAAATCTGAATTAGCATATTTTGTCATCATCAAAAAGGGGGAGATTGTTGAGACAAATTCTCAAATTAATGTTTTGATGATAATTAAACAAAAGGTTAATTAAGACTTCTAATCATGACTCTAAGTGTTACAATATTTAATATGTGTATTTGAGTGTGTTAAAATAAGATAGGTACGAATCATTACAAATAAGATCTTACTACAATCAAGAATGCTAAATCAGTAAAATGAAGAACGTTTTTGATTGATTTCTGGAAAATGAAAAATGTTCTCCACCTCTACCATGAACAAGATTGATTAGATTTTTATGTAAAATATTAGATCCAGGAAGTTTTATCCATTTCATATCTTCATAAAAAATATACAAGGATCAATCTAAGCAAGAATTATTCTAGAATTTAAAGATTCATCACCTTGCTTCATAAAGTGCATAAAGCAAGATCACTCTCCAAGTCAAGCAAGTACAAGTACAACTGACAGGCTGTAAAGGACACTGTTGTTGTACCTTTAAACAGACCTGTACACGTGACTCAAAATTTGTAATCATTTCAGAAAACTATCAAGATCACAAATATAAGTCAGCTCATCTCAGACCAATTCGAAGAACGTTCTTGGATCTCAAGAACATTACTGGTTTCAGCAAGAACGATCTTGCTTTATGATTGATCCTATCCATTCACTTACTCATGACAGTTGGCCTGCTTCTAACGGTTAAATGAGCTATCATATGCTCTTTTAAAGCCTATAAATAAAGCTTCACAATGAAGAATACACCAAAACTCAAAGTGCCAAGGAAACATCACTCATTCAATATTACCCGAGCTTCTCAAAATCATTCTAAGTTGCAATTCCATTTCTTAGTGTGACATTAGAATAAGTGATTACTGAGTTCTAATATTTAGAGTTTATTTCTCAAATAAGAGTTTAACAATACCTAGATTCTAACATTCTCAAAATTGTTGCTTTGTAACTCAATGCTATATTGTTAACATAGCTTGAGTAGAACGTTCTTGCTTTGAGCACTTAAGGGAAAATCTCACATTTTTTACGACTAAACGTAACCCATGTTAGGGGAACTAGGATATATGCTTGTGTGATCTCTCTATCTTTATTTATTATTTGTCTTACATTTAGTTTTTATATTGGTAAATTGATATTGTTGTTTTTCCACTAACCAATAACGCTATTTGTTTATAACCAAGATCAATCTTGAGTTAAACTTTCAGTTTTTAAACAGAAATTTTTAAAAAGGAGCAATTATAATTCAAAACCCCTTCCTTATAATTGATATTGTTACTTCAATATTTGTATCACTAAGCAAAACCTTAGAAGGAAGAAAAATTAAATCATTCCCTTAGAGTATATACACACCGATATTAGAAAAGGGGAGGAGGAAACAATTTATTTATTTTTGTCCACTCCAACTCTGAGATGAATACACTAGTAGAAACAAACATGTAACTTAAGAGGTGAAGGAAAAATCTTTCCTTTCTTACAGATACACTTAACATTCAAACTTTCTTAAAAGAAAAAAAAAACTTCTTATACAAACCCTAAAACAAACAGAGCAATTTTTTTTCATTCGAAAACACTCTCACAAGCATATTCATCATCATTTGACTTAGATCCTCAATAACACACAAGGAAAACACAATCCACTGTCAACACTAAGTTGATCGCGACCTATGAAGAGAAATAGAGGTAAAAATGTTTGTTCTTACTTTTCTTGAGCTCAAAAGGACCACAAGCTAAGGTCCAAGCTTTCTCCTCCGAAGATCTTCTAAAAAATCTCACTTGAACTTGGAGGAAAAATTCATGTTTTCTTCAAAACTCACTCACCAACACAAAAAGAAAAAGACAAGAGTGGATGAGAGAAAGAAGGGAGAGGCAATAGTGAGAGAGAAAGGAAAATTCGGGAAATTACTCACTTTTTTGTACTAAATATGGCTACTTGGTCCCCAAATTTTTCCTTAAAAAAAATATAAACTAATTTTTAAAAAAATCCAACCACAAAAGTTATTCACTGAAATTTAATTATAAACTCTCATAATTATCCTTTATGACATATAGTCATAATTGCACCACTTACTTTCAACTCAACTTTAGAAAAAATATCTACTATCGTCATAATTTAGCTCGTAGATAAATTTCATTATAAATTATGAATCGTAAAATATTTCGCGAATCATTCTAAAGTCAAGAGCAAATTCTTGGTCTCACCTGATCCTTCTTTTTTTGATTGCTCTATCCCTCCAAAGCAACCATCCATCGATCCTCTTCCTATCATTTCTACTCAATTTGGATCACTTATCTCATTTGTCCCTTAAAATGGCCCTCTTCAACCAAAAGCAAGGACATTCCATAAGAAGCCCTCAGACAGTACCTCCCAAGAAGAGAAAAACTGAAGAAAAAAAAATTGTTGTTGCAACCCGTAGGGATACCAAGAAGATCCTCAAAATCTTGTGCATCTGGGTACTTGGACCACTGATGTTGCTGGCCAATTATTGGGGGTTCCTCCTCCTAATTTTGGTGGTTTGGATGCTAATGTTCTGCAGCCCCCCTCGTCCACTTCCTCCATAAATTGCTCATCTTCTAACTAACCTACCACGAATGCCCTTGGCCTTTTTTGCTATTGTCAAAAGGGGGGATTAATTTATGATTAAGTAGACCAAGTATTCGGTGTTATGAAGCTCTTTAAAACATCTTGTATGATTACTTAAAATGCTACTATGTTTTGCTTTTTTTTTTGTTTTTTGTTTTTTGTTTTTTTTTGTTTTGAACAATTTTGAGTCTATATCATGTAATAAGCTTTTTTAAACATACCGTCTATATATGTTGAGTTTAAATTGATCAAGGATGCTGAAGTTGAGGAGGAGTTCAATATTAACTTTAATAACGTTCTTCACTTGATTATATCAAGATTTTATGTTCTAAATCAAAAAGTTTAACATCATCAAAAAGGGGATATCGTTTCAAAGATAACAAACTTTTGTGATTATTGATACAAATATGTTGATTTATATTATTATCTAATTTGTATTTTTGAGTGATTCATAAGTTAAATTATAATGAGTAAATCAAGTGCTACTCAAAAAGTAAAACCATTATTCCTATATCTCTCTAAGATCAAAATCATCATCAATACATTCACAACTAAGAATATTATCAACAACATTTTCTTTATCAAATGATCAAGAACGATAGTATAGATGCAAATAGGATAAAGTCCCATGAAAGAACCATACCAAATTATTAAGAAAAAAAATGTGTCTCCATCATTTCTTACTGTTTAAGAGATGAATGTCAATCTTAAAAGATAAAAAAGAATCTCATTCATGAAGTTCAGAAGGATATGAGAAGATTAGAACGTTTGCACTTACGGACAAAATTTACAAACACTTTTACAAAGTACTAAGTGAAGTGATACTACAATTAAAAGACACATCCAGCTGCCAAATCAGTCTTAGGAAATATGTACAACACGTTTACCTTCTTCTTAGTTGTACTCTACTATGAGCAGGAAAATCATAACGTTCTAATGTCGTGATTTTTAAGTAAAATAAGTTGTTGAGGAAAAACAACAATCTTCCTACATGGAACAATGTGCCCAACAAACATTCTTGATCTTATATATAGAGGAGACATCAAAACTTAAATGATCAAGAGTTTTGCATTGAATAATTTTCCATGTAATCAAGTGCTCATCAAATTAAGATACTCTCATTATCATTATTAGATTTGAGGATAAATATTTATGAGTGTGTTTTTATTAAAACAAATCTTATCTATCCAAAGATTTGAAACCATATCCCAAAAATCCATCCTAAACTTGTAAACATTATCATCTCAACTTACAAGTGTATAAGTAGAGTGTGAATTATTGAATTTTTTGTATAGCCAGTTATGACTTTGACATAGAAAAATCCTGTTGATGTAAGGAATAAACAACTTGTAAAAAATCTTAAGAGGCATAAGTGTAAGGCGCAAAAGTTGAGATATTCTTTCAAGCATTCTTAGTGAAAAATCTCAAAAAGTGTGAGGACTGGACGTAACCCAAGTTGGGTGAACCATGATACTTTTTAAGTGTGATTATCTCCCTTAACTTTTTACCTTATATGTGTTAAATTTATATCAAATGTAGATACTGCATTAATTTTATGCACATTCCAAAAAATTTTGAACTCATTATGCTCCAAGTTTTCAACCTGAGAATCATTTATCTTAAGTGCAGATTAAATTTTAAAAAAGATCACAATTCAAACTCCTTTTCTTAGGACTATTATTTCCACTTCAATCAACATCTCAATTGCCACTTGGTATTTTGGGAGAAAATATGTCGCCCTAAGGAAGAAGGTGGTCTTGAGTTTACAAACGTCTGACTCTAAATCAAGCTTATATGTTCAAACTAGCTTGACATATGGTGGATGAGCCAAATAAGCTTTGGGTGAAAGTTATTGCAGCCAATTATAATTTTGACTCCCTTCACACGCCAACCATTATTGCTCGAATTAATTCTTCAAATATTTGGAGGGCAATCTCTAAAGCTTAGGAGAAAGTCAAACCCCAAATTCGACGAATCATAAATGATGGTCATGGAGCTCGATTTTGGAAAGACTATTGGATTCCCAATTATGGTGCCTCTGAAGAGCAATGTGCAACATCCATCCCTTATGGAGAAACTGAGCATTTTGTCTCTAACTATGCTATTAATAATGATTGGAACTGGGATATGATAAATAGTTGACTCCAAAGATATATTAGTAATCTAATTGTTAATCTAAAGGCTCCTATAAATAGCAAAGATGATATGCCCAATTGGGGCCTTTCAAATGACGGAAATTTCAGTCTTAAGTCAACTAATTTAATTAGGAATTTGAACAATGATACTACTAATATTCAACCTTTGTTTGAACATGTTTGTAATTGGAAGGGTCTAACTCGAATATGTGCAACTCTTTCGAAGCTAGCACATGGTTCTCTCCTTACAAATGCAGTTAAAGCTCATCGACACATGACAACCGACGACACATGCCCTAGGTGTCACTCTCACTCTGAAACCATAATGCATATGTTCCGGGATTGTGAGCATGTTCAACAATAACGGAACCAGTTCATCACAAAAGATAATTGGGCCATGTTTTTAAGCCTCAACCTTCATGCTTGGTTGGAATGGAGTATCATTACAAGCAACATTAATTGGACTATTTTTTAGGGGGTCTCTGTTTGGGTTCTCTAGAAAGACAATAGCAAACTAGTTTTACATAGAGAAACTGAACTTGGTACCTATCTTACTCCAACAACACCCGACTTGACATACCAGATCAAAATAAAGACTTATTGTCCTTTAGCATCTCGAGACGAGATGATGCAAAGGAAAATCACTCATTGGACAAAGCCTTCCTAGGGAATACGAAAATAAATATTGATGGGTCTTATGTCCATGACCGATTGACGTGCCTTCTTATAGACCATCAAAAAACTTTTTTAAAAGGTTTTATTTTTTATGTAATCTTATTGCTGACTATTACTATGATACAAAACCAATAGACTTCCATCCATCATCTTCAACCTCTATTTAATGAGGTTCTCTCTATTATCCACCTCTCAGACTAAACGATTCATATATAAATCATATTTATCACAAGGCCTTAGCTCTTATAGGGCACAATGTAGGGCATTCTCTTCTATTATTAAACATATTCCAACTCTAATTTCCTTATTGATAAAGACTCAATGGAAGTCTCTTCTCCTAAAGTCATGCCTTAGTGCTATTTTTGTTTTTTATTTAAAAATAAAAATTCCAAAATGCACGACACTTACAATTGATTTACACTACAAAATTCACCTTCACATTCTACTAGAATTAGAAGTAAAAATAAAAATCATTTTCTTACCTGGTTCGGATAACGCACCATATCAAAATCCCAATAACCCGACAACATTTTCATACACAAACATGAATGATAAACCCTTCCATCATTAATCCAAACCCCAAAAAATGTCATCGTCAATTCTTCATCACCACCTTCTCCTTCTTCCAACCTCATTTAAAAAACCCCAAACCCTTTCCAAAGTCACACCAACCTTTCAAATTAAAGCCACCACAACACAATCCTCACAATCCACAACCCAAAAACGACGCACCAAAAAAAACAACCCAACTCAAAACGACACATCACAACCTCAAAACGCAGAAACAGAACAAGAACAACACGAATTAGAACACTATGACGACGGAATCGATTTCCCATACGAAGACCCACCGTTAGTATGCTGTTTCGGAGCAACACAGAGGGAATTTCTCCCTACGGTGCGGGTGCACGAGTTTCCAATGCACCCCGATATTTACTCAGAATGGAAAATGTTACAATGGAAGCCACCGGAGTTCGCTCGAGCACCTGGTGGGCCACCGTCGAATGTGGCAGTGGCTCATGTTAGGCTCGGCGGACGGGCGGCTTTGTTGGGGAAAGTTGGGGAGGATGAGTTTGGTGAAGAGCTTGTGTTGGCTATGAATAAGGAGAAAGTGCAGACTAGAGGTGTGAAATTCGATTCAGGGTTTAGGACTGGATGTGCTTATATGAAGGTGAAGTTTGATGATGGGAAGATGAGAATGGAGATTGTTAAAGAATCTGCTGAGGATTCTCTTCATAGCTCTGAATTGAATCTTGCTGTTTTGAAAGAGGTTTTCTTTTTTTTACTTTAATCTAGCATTGTTAATTGTTACTATTTTTGCCACTTTTATTAACTTATTTTTCACTACATGTGAGTCAAGTCTGAATTTTGATTTGATATAGGGTATGTTTCAGTTAGTTTATTTGAGTTTATCTACTTACATAAACACTATATACATAAACACTATATGACTGTTTTGAAGAGATTATGGAAACTGCTTTGACATGTCAACAAGCTGCTTTCAATCACTGTATAAGCCTTTCCTGATAGTTTATGAAAACAACTTATAATTTATATGGAAACAATTGGATTTGATTTTATCTTTTGTTATAGAAATAACTTTTTGTACTGTATAGACTTAATTAAATTGTTTATAATTGATACAAACTTCTGGATCATGTCTATTTTGGACATGAATCGAATCTTGAATCTAGATTCATTAAGATCAATTTTGATTCACTGTAACAAATACCGATTCATTCTAATGAATCACTACCTAAAATTAGTGTGGCCAAATTGCTTTTATTTGTCTAAATTTTTAGTCGTTCATTTTTCTTTTGTCTTCAGATTTATGAGTTGAATCTTGAACTATTTTGAAGTTCTTATATGATATATTAACTTATGATTATGTTATGTTACTTGTTTTTACCTAAAAATGTCATGCCTTTTTTTTTGTCGTCTATTCATTTATTTATTGGTAAGGCATTCGTAATAAGAATCGGTTAATGATTTGGAAAATTGGTCTTCTGATTCACAATTTGTATATTGATTTGATAACCATGCTAAAGAACTATAATCATATTTTGTGGAGGGAAACTTTTTCTCTTAGGTTATTTAGTGAAATAACATTGGTAGACATGGTGAAAGTTTGTGAATGTATGAGGAAGACGGTTGTGCTTTTGTTCGGGAGAATGTTTGATAAATGCAATATTGTATGAAGTTGATTTTTTTTTTTTTTTTTAATATTGATTTGATTAAAGTTGAGTTTGAAGGGAAGTGACTTATATTTCAATGTTTTTACTCTGAAGGCGAGTATGATTTAAAATTTGGTATAATTTTTTCAATCTAATGCCATATCTATTTTTCATCACTTCTAGTCAAATTGAGGTTCAGATGCAATTTTGTGTGACAGATAACCAAACATTAATATTTTTTAGAAAAATTATGTTTTGACATGAGGCATAATCAATTCTGCAATGTGAATAAAAAAATTGGTTGTGACTTTTTTCTGTGGACTATTGCAGTCTAGGATTTTCCATTTCAATTCAGAAGTTCTAACATCCCCTTCTATGGAACCAACTCTCTTCAAAGCAATTAAATGGTCGAAGAAGTTCGGTGGCCTTGTATTTTTCGATTTAAACTTGCCATTACCTCTATGGAGATCACGTGATGAGACTCGAGAAATAATCAGAAAAGCATGGCATGAAGCAGACATCATTGAGGTTTCAAGAACTGAGCTAGAATTCCTTTTAGACGAAGAACATTATGAGAGGAAGAGAAATTATGAACCTCAATACTACGCCGAAGATTACGAACACACCAAGAATCGTCGCGAGTATTACCATTACACCGCCGAGGAAATCTCGCCTTTGTGGCATGATAAACTTAAGTTCCTGTTTGTAACTGATGGAACTATTAGAATACACTATTATACTCCTTCCTTTGACGGTGTTGTTGTTGGAACTGAAGATGTCCTCATAACTCCGTATACTTGCGATAGAACTGGCTCGGGTGATGCTGTTGTTGCTGCTATCATGAGAAAACTAACCACTTGCCCAGAAATGTTTGAAAATCAAGACATTTTGGAGAAACAGCTGCGCTTTGCTGTTGCAGCCGGAATTATATCACAATGGACTATTGGTGGAGTTAGGGGTTTCCCTACTGAAAGTGCTACTCAGAATCTTAAAGAACAAGTTTATGTACCTTCTATGTGGTGATAAAAAATTGTATGTGCAACTAGAATAGAACTTAGCAGTGTCATGAGGAATTAGTTAGTATTTAATTATTTCATAATTTTTTATATATCCTTTACTAGGAGTGTTATATCTCAAATGGGAGCTGGTAGAAGAACACAATCAAGATTTTTGTAGAAATTGTTTACTTTGGCTCCAACTTTTGTTTCCCAAAACTACTTCTGAAGGTGGAGGGTGTCAATTCAAAACATTGTAGTTGAGAATTGGAATGTTAATGTACACTATTTTTAAGGTATTTGTAGTTTGTGCTTCTAATACTTGTCACTTACTTCATTATCGGCAGTACAAATTTGAGTAAAATACACCCCTGAAAGTGTATTTTCATTAGTATTTTTTTATTTGTGAGTAAATAATGGGAGGTGAATGAGTAATTACCTATAATTATTGTCCATGGAGAGGCAATCTGCATGCGATGATGGGCCTAGCCCAATTCTAAACAACTCCAAAACATATATATCATTTATAAATATCAATAATAGGATTTTTTTAAATATTTTTTTTGATTACTCAAATGTCACATATTAAAATAATATTATGCGATTGTCCTACTTTTTCAATTCACTAGAAAATTGCTTCTCGGGCTAGCGATCAGCCAAAGACAATTTTTTTCAAACACAATAGAAAGTCACTTCCCCAACAACCTGTTACTAGCCATTGATTTTTTTCTTCTTCTATCTTTAACAATTTTTATTAATTATTTAATAAATTAAAATTAGTTAAATTATTTAAAAAATAAAAATACTAATAATAAAATAAAATACATTAATAAATAATAATTATTATAATTATAATTAAAAATAATTAATTATATTATAAATTTCAAAGAAAATATATTAAAATTGAAGAAAAAAATACATCAAACTTTAAACAAATAATAATAATAATTAAAAAGAATTATATTAATAACATGAAAATGAAACCAAATACATTAAATTTACGGAAAAAAAAAAATCACATTTGAGAAGAAAAAAAAAATCAAATTTATATCAATGATGTCCACCTAAATGACCTCTAGTTTCACATCTAGGATGTCATCGAGCTCGTCTAGCTTTCTGAACGAGTTGAGGTTCTTCTAGTTCATCCTGATTTTGATCATTTTTCTCAATGTAAGTTGTAGGTGGATTAGAACCACTGTCACCTGCTGCCATAAAATTTTAAGACTGAGGATCATACATGGAATCAAACACAGCATAAGGCGACTCAATAGTTGTACTCTGGGTTCCAAACAAATTGTAGAAAAGCCCACGTTCTGTCGGATAATCGGGGGTTGATATTTCTAGAAACGACGTAACATAATACTGAGTCGGCGGTGGATCATAACATGGAACTTCAGTAGGGACATGTAAGTGAAGTGATGATAAAGACAATCCTGCTATGTTTTATTATTGTGGGGTTGATTAGAAGGTCGATTGCACATGAGGATATGACAACGATTGTAAACGGGGATCGCAGATATATTGTTCTACATATATAAATAATTTGGTGTGTTGTCTAAACCAAATCATATATTTTGTACTATGACATAAAACACCTTCTACAATATTACCTTGCAACACGTAATTCTGACGCTCGTTTCAATGTTTAATTTCTTCTCTCCTAACACAGTTCCAATTATCATCAATCTCACACCTCATGTTGACCTCATGGTACATTTTCATGTCCTCTGGTGGTTGTGGTATTTGTTGATGGAAGCCGAACTGAAATGTAACTCTATCTGTATGATATTTTTCAACAATATGATAACAAAACAGATAGGTACATGCAATCCAATTGACCCTCTCTTCTTTGAAAAATTAATAAATAAATTAAATTATAAATAAAATAAAATAATTAATGAGACTACAAAAATTATAAATAAAATAAAATTAAAATTATAATACTTACAAATGCTTTAATGTATTTGATTTTAGCTCTGTGATTCCTAGATAGTTCCATGATAAAAATCCAAAATTTTGATAAGCTTTGAATGTATGAAATAGATGTGATAAAGAAAAGTGAGGAAGTTGTGATTGAAAGTTAGGAGGAAGCACATATTTATAGGCCGCGTCATCAGGCAACGACATTGCCCAATTTCAAATCCGTTCAGGGGTCGTTTCCCGAGGCCACAATCTCTTCAAGGGATCGCTTCCCGAGGCCACGATCTCTTCAAGGGATCGCTTCCCCATGCCACGATCTCTTCAGGAGGTCGCTCCCCGAGGCCATGATCAATGCAAGGCGACGGTTATTTAATCTCGTCCGTTGAATAAAATTTATCAATGGATGTGGATGATCCAATACCAATCCTTGTGATTTGTTTTCAATCAATGAAATTATTCTATTCAATATTCAATCTCGTCCGTTGAATAAAATTTATCAACGGATGTGGATGATCCAATACCAATCCTTGTGATTTGTTTTCAACCAATGAAATTATTCTATTCAATATTCAATCTTGCCCATTGAATAAAACTTATCAACGGATGTGGATGATCCAATATCAATCCTTGTGATTTGTTTTCAACCAATGAAATTATTCTATTCAAGATTTCAAACACCTTATACCTTCTATAAATAAAAAACAAACTTACACTATCTCATCATACCTTTTAGCATTTCATGCTTAATCAATTACTTAATCATGGTTTCTCAACAAGTAATTTGCATTGTTTATTACAATGGTTCAATTGTCGACGGAGTTGAAAGTAATAATGCATTGTCTACTGTTTCAATACAGGTTGCTCGATCAATGAGCCTACATATTGATACTACCGTAGAGAAATCGATATAGTAAACCCGAAGGCTTTGAAATGGTTAGACAACATACCTAGACAAGAATGGATTTAAGCATTTGATGGAGATAGAAGTTGGTGTAAGACCCTTAATTTTAAATCTTAAATTATACTATTTAAGGGTATTTTGTGTTGAATTTCTTAGGTTTTTAGCCCAATTTTTGGTATTTAGTGAGTTAAATGCCAAAAATATATTTTTGGAATTTGAATTAAAATTATTTGTCGAAAAATAATTTGTTTACGTTGAAAAGAATTTAATACTGGACAATTTTGTTAAAACTATCACTCGTTGGTGAAAATTTAGATGTCAATTGAGTTATGACGATAGTAGATATTTTTATCAAAATGGTTTGAGAAGTGACGAGAGGTGATGTGGAAATGTTGATTTATATATATATATATATAGATCTAAGCTTTATTTCACGAAGAGATATAAGGGAAGGTTACTCACCTCTACACTACAGTGCTAGTGAACTAACTTTGGAAGCGACGTCGCGAGCGAATATTTTATTGGAATTTAATATAAAGTGTGGATTGAATTTGATATGTTGAGGAGTGGTTTATGAAAATTAATTTGCCATGAGTTAAGTTTCAATTTTGTGGAAATTTATGGGTGATTGACGATTGAGCTTGGTGTGGTTTTGTGAAAATTAATTTGGCATGAGTTATGTTTGAATTTTGTGGAAATTTATGGGTTATTGACGATTGAGCTTGGTGTGGTTTTGTGAAAATTAATTTGGCATGAGTTATGTTTGAGTTTTGTGGAAGTTTATGTGTGATTGACGATTGAGCTTGGTGTGGTTTTTGTGGAATTTGAATTGATTGAATTTAATATGAATTGTGGATTAAATTTGATGTGTGGTGGTGGAAAATATATGTTTGAGTATGCTTTGTGTTGAATTTGAAAATCATTAGTGTTAAATGAGTATTAAAAATATGGAATCTTTTAATATCTACATTTACTTAATGATTGTTGTGGAAAGAGTTAGAGTATACTCATGCATTTCATAGTGCATGGTGACTGATGGTGCCATTGTGATCGTGGTGACTGTGATGGTCCACAAGATGATTCCATGTGATTTGTTGGTTAATCTTATCCTTACGGGGATTATCGCGTCGTGCTAATCTGTAAGAGATTGCACCCTAGAACGTGGTGATCTGTGAGCGATTGCACTCTAGAAAACAGTGTAAGGCCTGCGATAAGCGACACTTTAGTAAATCGTGTGGGCCTGTGATGGGTGGCACCTTGATAATTAGTATAAGGCCTGTGATAGGCGATACAATTATGATTTATGCCCATTCGATGAGGGTTTTGATTGGAATTCATGCATTTTGAGCATATACGCATTGCATTAGGGTACTTGGCACGCGAGTCATATTTGATATACTGTGATGATTGTATATGTATGCTCAGTTGTGATTGTGCTTGTGCCCTAATTGGTAAGTGTGATTGTTTCGATTTGTGTGTAAGTGATGATTGATTGCGAAACCTTTTTAAAAGCTGATTTTTGCTGATTTTTGTTGTTTTCTGCTATTTTCTGTTGTTGTATTCGACTACAAGAAGGTTGTATTCGAATACAGATGTCCTGATTTTTCTACTGACTTCTAAAACAACATTGTATTTTGACTACAAGAAGGTGTATTCAAATACAAATGCCCTGATTTAGCTACTGACTTATGAAACAAGACTGTATTCGACTACAAGGATGTCATTTGTATTTGAATACACCTTTGATTATGCATGTTTGGCATATAAAAACCCTTCTTATTTGAATACAAGAAGGTGTATTCAAATATAAAGGGTTTTTATATGCCAAACATGCATAATCTTTGAAAGGGTTTTTATTCGAATACGACAGTGTAGTTTTGTTAAAAACTTTATTTTTCAACTTTGATTATGCATGTTTGGCATAAAAAAACCCTTTCAAAGAGTATGTTAAGTTGAAAGGTTATTTTGTGCATTTAAAATTTAAATGTTATGTGTTATTTGTTAATTTTGGTTGGTGCAATTATTGTGGAAATTTGGGCTTTTCCCTCAGATGAAAATCAAGATCATCCGACAGTTAGTACCCTGGAGATGGGAAGGTAGTTAGGCATACTTGACCAATGCTGTGTCAGAAGGATCCTGCGGGACGCGTGGAGATCACCTGGTTTGTATAATTTTTGTAGCATGATCAGATTAGGTGGTGGTATAGGGGTTAGTTTTCCTTCTTTTGCGGATGTATTTATTTCAATTTGGAAGATTGTACCTATACCTCATATTGTCAGGTTGATTTTTATTTTGATGGGTCCATGTACCAATTTTTGATGTGACGTGGGGAAGTTTAAATTCTTGGGGCGCTGCTTTTGTACAAGTGTCTGCCGAGAATACCCTAGGGGTATGAGCTATGTCTGATAGGTTTCATATCTCTGATGTATTTTACTATGTAAATACTTTGGGTTTGTATTTCAAAAACAATTTCCACTGCTTGTAAATATTTGTTGACTTTTGTCGTTATGTTACGACTTAAATATTTTATCCAAAAGTATTTATTTCTTAACTACTGAAATTCGATTTTTGTTTTTTTTAAAAAAGAAATACACTCGTGCTGTTAAAAATCGGGATGCTGCAGTTGGAGTCAGATGACAACCAACCTTGTGGAGTTGATCGACGCAGTATTAAAAAGCACGCACAACCTTCTCATCACTACTTTGGTCCAATCAACTTATTTTAAAACAGGGACACTGTTTCCAACCATGGGAAAACAACACGCATCAATTTTAGCTTCTTGCCAGATATACATAGAAACTTGCATAAATTTTTTGAAATTGGAAATAAGTTAATCCAGTAGTCATAGAGTCAATAGTTTTGATCGGAGCAAACATACTTTCATGGTCCACGAGATAGTAGTTCAAAGGGAAGGGCGATCAATTGGTCATTTTAGTATAAACCTTCCTAACAAGTGGTGCGATTGCAGGAAATATCAAGCTAAACATATGTCTCGTTCACATGTGATAGCAACATGTTATAGCATAAAATATGATTATTGGAGTCTTATACATGATGGGTACTAGGTGGAAACAATACTAAAAGTCTACGATGAAGCATTCCAACTCATACCAAACGAAAGTTATTGGCCACAATATGAAGGTGTTAAGGTGTGTCATAATCCACTAATGCAGAAAGTCAAGAAAGGTCGCCCAAAGAGAAAATGTGTTAGAACATAAATCGACACTACAAAAAGAGTACCAAGAAAATGCTGATGATGTCGGGTCTTTGGTCATACTAGGAAACATTGTTCAAACGCAGTTGACACATCTACTCAAATTTGATGTATTTTTTCTTCAATTTTAATGTATTTTCTTTGAAATTTATAATATAATTTAATCATTTTAATTATAATCATTTTTAATTATAATTATAATAATTATTTATTATAATTATAATATTATTTATTATTATTGTTTACTGATATATTTTATTTTACTTTATTATTAGTATTTTTATTGTTTATATGATTTAATTAATTTAAATTTATTAAATAATTAATAACAATTGTTAAAATGAGAAAAAATATTTCAATCAAGTTGCTCTCTAGAGAAGCAACCTTCTTTTGAGTTTGAAAAAAATTGCCTTTACCTGGTCGCTGGGAAAGCGACTTTCTATTGAACTGAAAAAGTAGGAAAAATGCGTAATATTTTTTCAATGAGTGGCATTTGAGTAATGAAAAGAAAAAGAAAATATTTAAAAAAAAATCCTCACTAATACTACTCCATATGAAATTTAAATTTGAGTGATTAGGTAAATTTGTCCTCAAAATTGTGAACTTCAATTAAAATAGTCTTTGAATTTTGCAGAATAACAAATATATTTTAGTAATTTTAAAGCATCAATTAAAATGACTTATTCTTTAAAATTTTAATGTTAAAAATTATAATGTATCGTTAAAAAAAAAATGCTTATTATACATAAATGTTACATATAAATGCCACACTACATTAAACGAACTTGCTTAGTAGTTAGCACCACATTTTATATTCATAAGTTTTGTTTTCTTATACTGAATACATTTTATATCGATGTGTTCGGCATTTACTCTCAAGTAGGAGTGGGAATAGGTTGGGTCAAGTTAGGCTATGTTAGACATGAGTATGACTTATTAAAATATTTAAAGCCTAAGTCTGACTTGTGGTCTGTCATATACTTACTTCTTAGGTCTGAGTTTGACCTTAATAGAAGCTTGCTATAGCATACTTAAAAATCTATTTTATTTTAACATTTTTGAATAAGTAATCGAACATATATTTATGTAGATTAACGAGTTAATATATCAATAAAATTTAATTCTATTTTGATATTTAATATGACATTTTAAAGAATATAACTTTATACACATCTTATTTCAATTCTATTTTAAACAAATAATCATAATAATAAAACAAATATTATTTGTATTTATTTAAATAGGTTGGTCGAAAATATTTATTATATAGTATATAACATGATATTTTTAATTTAAAAATATTTTTTTTAAAAGTCTTCGCCTTATCTGTTTAAAAGAAAAATCAAGTCTAATTTGGGTATGACGTAGACTAGAACGTAAATCCCTGTTAGTCGGTCTGACATATTCTCACTTCTAATATGCAGACATTCCAATTGAGTTTTCTGTTATTGTTGTTTACTTGCATAGATCAAATCAAATGTACCATGAAAATGTGCATAAATGTTTTATATAAAACTTGGTTTTTTAAATGTAACACGTCAATTGATATCCAACTTCATAATAAGATTGAGTAAAAAAAAAATCGTAATATAAGATCAATTGATGAGGCTATTTGAAAATTAATATTCCACGATTGATCTTAAATATTGACCATCTATTGTAGGGTGTTTACTTTTGATCCAAATAAAAATCCTATATTAATCTAAAAATATTAAAAATTAAATATTATTGAATGTATTTGGATTTTAAATTGTAAAAATTACTTGGATCCAATTTCAAATGCTTTATTCAAAATCTAACCAAATCAAATATAAAACTTTTAAGGTTGAAGTGCACTTTTGGTCCTAAATTTTTAATTCGGTGATTTTAGATCGAGTCAGCGTTGATGTAGATTTATTTTTAAAATTTGTATACACAAATAAGGAATTTAATAAAAAAAAAATATTGTCACGTGAATGTTGTTTAACAATAACATTTGATCATCAAACACATATATTTCATTCAAAGATTTCTTCTCTCAATTTTCCTCTAGATATCGAAAAGTTTTGTCTATGGGAAGAAAAAATATCATAATGAAACTTATGTTTTGTTTATCAAATGTTACTATTGGACAACGCTCACATGATAATATATTATTTATTTATTTGTTTTAATTAAATTTCAGATTGTGATCTACATGTTTTCTAAAATTGATCCAAACCAACATCAAATCAATCTAAATTAAGGGAATTAACTTTACAAAATAGAATAAAGTTAAGATGATAAAATTTATATTTTTAAATTAGGGGGCCAAAATTGTCGGATTGTAAAACTTGAGGAAACAAAAATGCGTTTTAGTCAATTTTCATTAAGTAATATATATTTTTGTAGTATGACTATTTGTAATATATACTCTAATCCGTATTTTATAATATATATATATATATTATATACTTCTATGTTAATAGAATTATATGATAAAAATCTATAATTGTTATATCATTTTAGTTTAACGAAAAAATATAGTCTAACAAGAGTTAGAATTTTAAAACATAATTTAATATTTAAAAATTTAAAAATAGAGTACTCACATAATAATTAAATACAATAATGTAAATTAAACATAACTTAGAAAGAATAATGTATTATGATTAAAATAAAATTAATCTTTATCAAACAAAATAAAACCTTTGGTTATAAAACTGAAGCACAATATATTTAAAAATATAAAACTAAAAATTGAATTTAATAGAAAATATATTTATTTTTAATTTTTAACATAATTTAGTTTTTAATAAATCATATACAATCATGTCTATTTATCGAGAGAAGATATATCAATGTATAGAACAATTGTATTAATTAATAATTTGAATTTATTTTATTTGTGGGACTAAAACATTTGAGATAAAGCAAAGTTTGCCAAATCGAAAATAAATATTAAACACAAAAATTTAACAAACATAATTTGTAATTAGTTATATATATAAACAAAAGTTTACTAAATATAATCGTATAAAATTGATAATTGAAATTCAAAGTTCTTGGTTCTAAAATCCCAAGGAAACTAAAATCCCAAGGAAAGAAGATGAACTCTAAGGCTCTTTTTCAGCCATTGAAGAAATGGAAAAAAATTGAATTGGAAAATCATCGTGAAGAATTAGATGATGAAAAATTGTACTTTAATTTGACATACAAAATGACATACATATTTCTCTAACAATAATTTGACAATAAATTTAGATTTGTTGTTCCACTTTTTCTTAAATTGATTTTTCTATTAAGTAAGCAACTAGAGTAAAATTAAAATGTTAGTTGCAACCATTTTAAATATCATTAAAACAATATTCATTTTGTCTTACCATTTTTAGTACTATATTTTGTATTCTCATTTGAATGAGTTAATTTAGATTAATTTCTTGCTCAATCATTTAAAAAATATAATTACACGATAATACAAGTGATAAAAGAGCATGTCTAATATAATTTTCCAATAGATAATTATATATATTAATATTTATTAAAATATTTTTAAAATATTTAATACTAAACTTGATTTATGGGCTTTGTTTGAAGGATAGTCTTCATTATGAATTTATTTGAAAAATTATTATTTTTGGTTTTATGCATCATATCCTATTAAGTCATTAAAATATAACTAACATTTTAACATAATATATGAATTAGTTGCAATAACGTTTTCAAAAATATTCTACATATTCTTAAATGTGTGTTTATACACCCATATATATTAATAACTCAAATAAACTCACTTGAAAATAATACTCTACAAACAAAATCAATATGTTATATTATTTTTGAAATTTTAAATCTTATTCAACTTAATAGTAATAAATTAAAGTCTATATATCATGCGCAACTTGCGGGACACATTCTAGATTTTATTTTATATTATTTATCAATTTTAATTGGTTATGTCTAGAGGCTGATGTTTTAGTGGAGCGATCATCTAAGAAATTTTCACAACAAAGTAAAAACGGAATATTTGATATCTTTGTCAAAAAGTCAATATATAATATCTAAAACTATTATTTCTTTGGATCTCTTTTAGTGTCATTGTAAAATATTTTCACTTAGACATCTAATAAAATTTTACCATATATATATATATTTGTAATATATATATATATATATATATATTTGTGTAGTTGGTTATAAAATAATATCATGACATATATAAATTGTGAAAAATCTGATATTTTTTCCACTAAGCTAAAATATATGAAAATCTAATTCTACAAATTAAGCTTTTGATACATAAGTGTTAGTCATATCACATTTCAAAATTGACAATCATCAATGAATTTCTGATTTAGGGTTTGAAAATGTACTCAAGATGACGTTTTTCAATGATTATAAATGGAGAACAACATAGATTATCAAATCAAACTTAATTATACAAAGAGAAATACAATATTTATAAGATAAACAAGAAAAATGTCAAAGAGTGAGATGAAAAATGTTGTATGATTATGGTTATAATTATGGCAATGAATATGTTTATTTTTGCTCTTGCCCATGAAACTTCTTCACTAACAGCATCTCCACGTGAAAATGCAGATAATAGAATCAGTATATTGGTTTGTCTTGGCAAGTGTGTTTTGAAATGTGCAAGTGACGTAGGAAATCCTATATCATTTGCAGCTTGTCTTAATACTTGTAGATTAAATTGTCATATGAACTCAACACAAATAGCACATGATTGTACTGTAAATTGTGCTTTATCGAAGTCCAACAATATTGGTATTGGTATGTTTATACTTTCTCTCTTTTATATTATATATTGGTATGATTATCAATCTAATACTATAAATTAATAGAGTTGACTTTAATCATGATATTTCTTTCATACTGATATTTTATTTTTTCATATGCATGTAGCATATATGGAATCGTGAATTTATGCTTGGAGGATAAATAATGTATATTACTACGTGCATGTAACACTATAAAAATCAAACATCGGTTGACCTAATTAATTGTATTATCAAATGACAATAAAGTGTCAAATTAATCCTTGACGTTATATCTTGTCCATTTGATTTGTTTTAATAAAACTTTTATAACTAATTTAGGATATCACATTTCCCAAAGTACATGTCGGACACTTTAAACTAAATTTCTCTAATAAAATGGTGAAATCTCAATATACTAGATTTAATTATAATTTCATAATTTAATTCCAAAAATTAATACTATCAATAAAGTTTATCTAGTTAAATGAGTAAAATAGAATTTATAAATCTTATTTTGGGTATCACATATCAGAGCGAACTTCTTCCAAACTTAAACATTAAGAATCTCCGTAACAACCTAAGTTTGATAATAAATTATTTTATTAATTATATAGGATTTTAAATAATTAATTTGATGCTAAAATTATTTTAGAATATATATTGATAAATTTTGTGAGTGATTTTTGTTATAGGGTTGCTTTCTATGATGTGTTGGTTTGATAGATATTATATTTAATGAGAAATATAAATAATTAATATTTTATTTTATTATTTTATATATTTTTCTAAAAATAATAGTATTTTAGTGTAATATTTTAAAGAACAATATTTTATATGATTTTAAGTGTACATGTGAGTTGGTAATTAATATGATATTTTCTTATAGGTTTGGCCAATGTTAAGTGTGTACATATTTATATTTTAATCATTTTTAAGTATCTCTTATTTTAATTATTTCTAAATATATCTTAATTATTTATTCTATAAATAATTATCTCGAGATAGTGGTAATATTGTGTTTGATTTTCTTTATTATATATATATATTTAGTATGATTTAGTAATTAATATAAAGTGCTGATTTTATACTGATTTATTTTATAATTTTGAATATTCTCTAATGACGATAGTATTTTAATGTGAGTATTTAAATAAATAAAATATATGATTAGGGTAATTATTTTAAATATGAGAGTTTTGATTATCAACATATTTAGAAGATTAATTACTTTATTTTATAAAATATTAGTTTTGAAATATTAGTAATATTTAGTAATTAAATTATGTTAAAAAATGTAAAAATATTAGTTTTAGTAATTACTGGTTTTATTTAAAAATAAATAAACGGAGCAATTGGTTTAACCCATGTGTGAACACTAATTGTTAATAAAATAAAACAACCAAACAAAAGAAAAAAAAAAAGAGGAATTGGAAGGGCAGCTCAAAAACTAAAGAGGAAACACAACAACAACATATCGTTTTGGTACCGGTGATCGATAACTGTTCTAGAAAAGTTTCTCCGTTTCCGTCCAAATTTCAAATTCGTTATTTTGTACCGTTCTCCTTCACCGTAAGTCTGATTTGGGTGAAACCAACGCCAAAACGACCGTGTGAAAAGTGGCTATATTATCCACTGATTTGGTTTCTGATTTATGATCGATTGAAAGACAAAGAGCCAATTAACAAAGTTTGTTTGCTCTTGGAATCATACTCGTGTGTGAAAGCTTCAAAATAAGGTAAGGGGTGAGAGAGCGTTTGAACTCATGCGAATAATATATTGTGAGATGAACGGGAAAACCATATTTCCCAATGATTCATCCAGGGCTCACTACGTATGGCAGTAGCCCTTTGAGGGATAAATTAATTAATGTAAAAATATGGAAATTGTGAGATTAAAATATAGAATAGAAATATTTGTAGGGTATTCATTGATTTAATTTATTTGAATGTGTGATATTGATATTATTGTGATATTGGGTGTCGAATTAAATTTATATATATATGTGTGATTAGATGAGTTTATGTGATGTGATAACAAAATATGTGTTGTGATAATTTTATGTAATAATGATGATGATGTATGATTAATAATTCTGATGTTATAAATTTGTGATAAGTTTATGGATAATGTTTGATTGATGATAGTGATGCTATAAATTTTTGATGCGTTTATGTGATGATGATGATGATAATTGTGACACCCTAAATCCCAAAATAATATACATAATAATTTGTATCATATTTCTATAAAATTTGCAGCGGATAAATACAATTATATTTTCAAGAAATTAAAAAATTTTGTAACTAATTTAGGATATCACGTTTCTCAAAATACACATGCAACAATTCAAATTTTATTAATCAAATAAAACAATTTAATCTCAATAAACTTGATTTAAGTACAATTACTTAATTTAATTCTAAAAACTTACTAGTACTTCTAAGGTTTTCATACAAAAATTTGATTCAAATTAAATAAGTAAAATACAAATTAAAACCCTTATTCCCGGTATCACCTATCAGAGCGGGGTTCCTCCCAAACTTGAACTTCAAGACTCATTAACCTGTAATAACTACGATTTCGCAAACGCAGGGCCCAGCCAGTCAAACACAAACAACGAAGGAGGTGAGTTTTGAAATCATGTTAATAGTATAATATGAGTAAGAAGAACACGCAAATAATCATAATAGAACCGTATCATAATCACTTTACGATATATCAAAATATTTACTTACATAGTATCATACTATAACATCAAAGTCACTCAAGTAAAATAATCATCTCATTATAATATACATCAAATCATCTAATTATTATTACCTTTGAAACACATCAATCACAACAAAACAATTACAAGAAAATGCAATGCTATGCATGAGCTTAGACTCTACTTCACAATGTGGTACCATTCTAACTCTGAAGTACTTGGTTAGGAGGCCATGATACTATGCCACCATCCCGGTGGACGGACAATTCAAATTGGCCATGTCCTCATAGTTCCCCTCAACTCAACCCGAGACACATATACGTGATAGTCGAGGTAAACGTGTGTTGCATGGTAGCTCCCGACATTTGGAGTGCTACCTCCAAGTCACCTAGGAATTCCCCACCGGAATACCTCCAAGGTCTAACAATCTTGCCTTAAGGCTCGACAGTAGACCGCCACGATCAGGCTCATTCAGTTGTACTTCCCCATAATCACTAGGTTTGTCAGGTCCTACCTATATGATGACAAAATAATCTCCACTTCACAAATTCACAATATTTATTTTCTCCCCTCGTTGGTTTATGATACTCCATTAAAACCGTCATCTCAAACACAAATTGAAATCATAATTATTTCACCAATTATGGGGTTACTTCAATATTCTCATCACAAATTCACAACATCACTATCATTAATCATATCTCATCACATAAACTCATCACAAATTTATAGCATCACTATCATCAATCAAACATCATCACATAAACTTCTCACAAATTTATAACATCACAATAATTAATCATACATCATCATCATCACATAAAACTACCACAACACATCCATCTTTTATTATCACATCACATAAACTCATCTAATCACACACACACACACACATATATATATATATACATAAATTTAAGTCGACACCCAATATCACAATAATATCAATTTCACACATTCAATGAAATTAAATCAATCAACACCCTACAAATGTTTCTATTCTATATTTTAATCTCACAATTTCAATATTTGTAAATTAATTAATTTATCCCTCAAAGGGCTTCTGCCATACGTAGCGAGCCCCGGATGAATCGTTGGGAAATACGGTTTTCCCGTTCATCTCACAATATATTATACTCATGAATTCAAACGCTCTCTCACCCCTTACCTTATTTCGACGCTTTCAGACACGAGTACAATTCCACGAGCAAACAATATTTGTTCTTTGACTTTTTGTCCTTCAATCGATCTAACTCGACAATTTATGGGTAAACGTCAAAAATAAATTATGAGAAAATAGTCTAAAATCTGATTTCGAAATTCGGTCAAAGAAAATTACCATAAATCAGAAAACCAATCAGTGAATAATATAGTCACGTTTCACACGGTCGTTTTGGCGTTGGTTTCACTCAAATCGGACTTACGGTGAAGGAGAACGGTGCAAAATAACGAATTCTACAAACGAAGAAGTCAGGTATTTTAGAGAGAAATTGGGTTTGTTAAAAATATGGAAAATTATGTTTAATTGACAAGTTAAATGAATGAAATAACATACTCAAATTGTAATGAAAACGGAGAGGCTTTTACGGAACAGTTATTGATCACCGGTGTCAAAAACGATAGGTTGTTGTTGTGTTTACTCTTTGGTTCTACGGCTTCCCATTCAACTCCCTTCCCTTTTGTTTGTTTGTTTTGTTTTATTAACAATTAGGGTTCACACATGGGTCCAACCAATTGGTCCCTTTATTTATTTTTAAATAAAACCAATAATTACTAAAACTAATGTTTTAACATTTTTTTTTACATAATTTAATTACTAAATATTACAAATATTTCAAAACTATTATTTTATAAAATAAGGTTATTAATCTTCTAAAATATGTTAATAATAAAAACTCTCATATTCAAAATAATCACTACAGTTATACTTATTTCTCAAAATATTTACAATATAATAATACAATCATATTAGAAAATAGTCAAAATTATAAAATAAATAAATATAACTTCAATATTTTATATTAATTACTAAATCATAATAAATATATATAAAATCACAATACCATAACAAGTATTTAAAATTAAACGAAATCAAACACAATATCAATTCTATATCAAGATACTTGTTTA
>JBBPBS010000207.1:8540372-8581654 GCA_037974835.1 Cicer judaicum | reverse complement strand
TAAATAATAAATAAACAAGTAAATGAATAAATAAATAATAAGTAATAATTAATTAATTAAGTAAATAAATAAATAAATAAGTAATTAAATAAAGAAGTAAATAAATATATGAATAAATAAATAATAAATAAATAAATGAGTAAATGAATAAAATAAATAATAAATAAATTATCTAGATAAATAATGATACAACTAATGGTACAACAAAATCCAATAAACCAAATATAAAGATAGAAACAATATTGAAATTTAAATTTATTTCAAAAACCTGAACATGGCTAAGTTGCATTATTAGCGCATTAATTTAAATAAACCAAATATATAGAACAAATTATTGAATAAATAAAATATATAATATGATTAACACAAGTATAAAGTATATATAAAAAGAATATTGATCAATTGAATAAATTTCATCTTCAGAGTTTATTTTCACTCAAAGCATCATAACTATTAATCTTCTTACTTAACTCCCTTAACAATTTGAGATTCCAAAAAAAAAAAAAAATCATAATTTAAGCTTTGGTGTCCTATTCAATATAACCAAATACCTTTACAGTTCCTAGCAAAATTAGTTCACAAATTAGAAAAATAAAACATGAGTCTACCTGAAATAGAATGATCACAAATATTAAATTTTGTTTTTCCAATCGATCAACAACACTCAATATAATTTTCTTAGGTACCACTCTCTTACAAGCAGAGAATCAAGTTCATACTTTCTTCAAATAAAGAAAAAATTTCTTACCAATATGAATGATATTAGTTTGAGCTCCTAAGAATCAACGCCATGTCCTTCTCCCTTTTTTTTTCTTTATTTATTTTTTTATTTTTTTTAACTCGCAAGTATGACTCAGATGGTTTCATACACCTATAATAAAATAATCTCAACTCTACTAGTTCAAGCTATTATCGTTACTATGGTTTTCACGTTGGACTCAACAAGAACCATACTCATAAACCTTTAAGGTAAAAATTAATAGTTCATATTCCTTCTACTAAACTTAATTTAAGAGTGTCTCTTTATCTAATATATTACACAATTACATGCCTTAAACTTGAACAAATCACAAATTTCACAAAGATCAACAATACTAAAATAGGACAAGTCTACCTTCCTAGTGATAAGGTCACACATAGGTAAATACACGTAGCACTCATGGAGTATAAAAATATCATGATAATCTTACTTCTATGATGCTATTAAAATCTCCCTTTTTTTTTGTTGCTAGGATCATCTAAGCCTTGCACTTCTTATTCCGACTACTTATCAAAATAACCCAACATATTTTTTTAAAAAAAATAAAAAACTTAACTTTAATATCTCCCTAAGAATAACCTCTCCATTGTAACAGTTAATACTCTTACAGTTCATAAATAAGAGGAAAGTATAGATAATGTTAGGCATCCGAAAAACATAGCTACTTTTACAACAACAAAAAATGAAAACAAGTAAAGCTTGACTACCAATAGCTTCAACATTTCTAGTCACAACACCATTGTTCCACCAATCTATGATCCCAACCAAACTAAAATTGGTTAGCCTACACTTAAACATAGTGCCAACATGGAGACAAAAACAATCCACGTGAAATACCCCATAATACGTTTGCACAACGAATAGCTCTCTTAGAACAAAGTCATTGCAGAGTAATAGTAAAATAAATAAATAAAATTAAAACAAATCAACAATGAACAGAGTAAGCATGTAAGCACAACGAACATATAACCCACAGTCTGATTGGACAGACCTATTCTGATACCATTAATGTGACACCCTAAACCAAAATTGAAATAAAAAGTGAAATGCACTAGTTTTGAAAAAGATTCGCAGCGGTTCTAAAATAGAGTATAAAAAATTTCTTTCAAACTATAACGTTCAGAAAGTCAGATTCACACTACACCAATTGGTTGCATAGAAAAATCAATTAAAAATCCTTTAATATCGAATATAGTTGAGGTTTATTAAATAAAAATTTCTAACATAAAAACATGTTCTAATTTAGAGAAAACTAATTTCTACATCCGAATAAAAGATATAACTAACACAATTGATCAATCGAATTTACAAAAATCTAAATTAATTCATAACTCAACAAAATACGATAAATTACTCCCACCCAGTATCACCTATCAGAGCGTGGATCACCAACTGATAACCTTAAATGACTGCGCTCTCGCAAGCGCCAAACAAAAGCAACGAGGGGTGAGTTTCGAAATTATGTAATAGTATAAGATAAACGAGGAGAACACGCAAGTAGTCAAAACAACACAAATAAAGAGAAACATTCAAGAACATCATATCAAAGGTTAATCTAATTCAATAACAATCAAACAGTCACAAGGATGAAATGTTATGCATGTCCTATACTCTATACTTCTTCATCATTTGGTACCATTCTACTCTGAAGTACTTGGTTAGGAGGCCTGATACTATGCCACTACAAGAGTGGACGGACAATTCATGAATGGCCAAGTCCTCATAGATCCCCTCAACTCAACCAGAGACATATATACGCGACAGTCGGGGTACTCTTGTGTTGCACGGTAGTTCTCGGCCTTATGGAATAACCCACTAATCCACTTAGGAATTCCCCACTAGATGTACCCCCAAGGTCTATCAGTCTTACCTTACAGTTCGACTGTAGCCCTCCATGATCAGGATCATTCAGTTGTACTTCCCCGAATCACTAGGTTTGTCAAACCCTCCCTATATGATGACAAAATAATCCTATCTCCAAAATCTATAACACATATCTCAGACTTACTCGATCATCACAATTCAATATGTTTCAGTTTAACTTCACAATATTCATCGTTATATATATAGTTATATCAGTCAATCACATAAAATCCCAATATTTGATTTACACTACTCACAATACACAGTCCAGTCTCATCAATCACATAATAAGGAATCAATTAGGTGCATTTTCAAGTAATATCAGAATTTTAATCAAGTAGACAAGAACACTTAAATATATATCATTCATACAATAACAATTACTATATGTTTCATAAAATCAAATAACACACAATCTTAATATAAATTAATTCACGCAATTCTATAGGTTTCTAAATTATATTTTAGTCCTCACTATTACCATTCATATATTATTAATTAATTATTATTACTCAATAGGGCTCAACCGTACGTAGTAAGCCCCAAATGAACATATGGGAATTTCAGTATTCCCGTTCAACTCGTGTTATTTTATACTCATACAACCGAACCTTATCTCACCCCTTACCTCGACTAAAGATTCCGTCCAATTAATCTGATCTGCTAACGAATCGTTTCTTTATCGGTCGTCGTCTCTAATAGTCCGTGAGGGAATTATAACCACAACCACAAAATACAAATAAATTACTTACTACGAATAAATGAGTAAATAAAAAAATAAATAAATAAATAATGAATAATAAATAAGTAAGTAAATGAATAAGTACATACAAAAATAAATAATAAATAATTAAATAAGTAAATGAATAAATAATTAATAAAATAATAAATAAATAAATAAATGATAAAATAAATAATAAATGAATAGTAAAATAATAAATAAATAAGTAAATGAATAAATAAATAATAAAATAATAAATACATAATTAATAAATAAATAATAAAATAAAATAAAATAAAATAAATAAATAATAAAATAATAAATAAATAAATAAATGAATGAATGAATAAATAAATAAATAATTAAGTAATAAAATAAATTATAAATAAATAATTAATAAAATAAATAAGGCAAAGTGGATAGAGAACTACTACTAATGCGTATATACACATTGCAATTTTTTTGGCATTCTATGTGAATGTACCATTTATTTGGCTTCTATATAAATAACAAATAATACATGCTATTCAAATTGGCTTCTATATAAATAATAGATAATGTATGTTATTCAAATTTCAAGAGAGAAGTAATCAACTTTAGACTAAATCAGCATACATTTTTTTTTCTTCAATTTAAACACAACAGAACTATAAACCATTTACAAAGGATATCAACCATTTACAATCAGCATACATTTTTTTTTTGTTTACATTACATGATATCAACCATTTACGAAGGATGTATGAGACTATGATGTAATTAAGAAGTTAAAGCAATGCACCTAAATTGTTGTTTGCTATCACTGCTAAATTTCTAACAACATTGCTTCAAGAATATAATTGAAAAAAAATTGTTATTATAATTAAAAGGGAATATTCATATTGGCACTATAAAAAATCTGCCTATCATTACTACATGTTTCGATCAATATACAGAGAGGAATAATACCTTATGGTTATGGTGATGATGCTAGGCGGCTTGTGTTCAAGGTGCAGAGAGGAAGAATGCTTTATGGTTTTAGTGATGATGCAAGATGGCTTTTGATCAAGGTATAGAGTGGAAGAATTATTTTATGACTTTTGTGATGATGCAAGGCGGCTACTAATCATTCCTAATGCGGCTCCGTTAACCACTGTTCCTCTCTCTCTCTCTCTATATATATATATATACCTAGTTTCAGCCTAGGTTATTACTACTATGATAATAATTATAATTATAATTATAATTATTATAATTATTATTATTATTATCCTATTTTATTAGAGCTAAAGGTAACAACTAATGTAACAACGTAAATTCACTCCTTATATTATTATATTTATATATATATATATATATTTATTTATTTATTTTAATTTATTTATTTTTTTGTAAGTCAATTATAGTTAATATTAATAATTTAAATAAATTATTAGGATAAACAAATACATAGAAAATTATCACACCACATAGAATTAATTTATTACTATTATTTATTAATTAAATATTTAGGGTGTTATGTATATCACGAATTCAGAATTAATTTAGATCCATTAATTTCGTTTATGGTGAATTCAATTTATTACTTAGGCTATTAATATAAATTATTAGGCTGTTATATGGTGTATTAAATTTAATGACGGCATCATCATCATTATTGTATTTAATAAATAATTAATATAGTTATTTTATATTTATATACTTACATAAAAAGAATTTAAATAATAAAGGTCTAGATAACAACAACAATGCTAAAATATGAGGCTTAATATGATAACAATCCGTATATATTATTATTATTTTAAATAAAATAAATAGGTCTAATATCAATTATCAATGATTTTAATTTACATAACTACAAAGACAACAAAATACACGTAAAAAGATTATTACATCACAAGAAACACATGTATAAAAAAATATCACTACTTTATAATAATAATAATAATAATAATAATAATAATAATAATAATAATAATAATAATAATAATCTAAACTAATTGGTAGAATAGGAAAATTCTCTCTAATACATTGGCAGGTGAAGATTTCATGATATACAATAAAAATCCTACTAACCAAAAAGGCAATTCATGGCAATTCAATAAAAATCCTAATAACCACATCAATTGATTTCAGATTACGTTGCCTGAAGCTCTTATTTTTTTGTTATATTTACTTGTCTTGGATGGATGAAAAGATCAACCCTTTAAAAGCTAATCTGTTTATTTGGCCTGAATCACATTGTAGCTTAATGAATATGACCTTGAACTTGATTCTATGTTTATTTTCATGCTACAGTATCTTATTTTGTTAGCGAGTAATAACCATATCAAAACATTTCTCCCAATATTGTTTTTCATTATTATTGACAAATTTAAAAAGATTATATTGAGTAAATTTAACATTCTTCAAACTAAAGAATTTTTCACATAAAGTTACTATTTTAATTAAACTGAACAACATAATAATCAAAATAATAGTGAAATTAATCTATTTTTGGATTAGCTATGAAAAGGAAGGATACTTGTTTAATTGGTATTATGAATTTCTAATTGTCTGAAGAAGTAAAGGAGAAGAAGGAGGCATACCTAATGTGGTTGATCTTGGGAGGCGGCTTTGGCTACTACACAGTTCCCTAATTTTGCTTTCCGTACACCATGTACTTATAGTATACCAGCCTTGGTTTTATTATTATTATTATTATTATTATTATTATTATTATTATTATTATTATTATTATTATTAACCCATTCTATTAGTGTTAAAGATAACAACTAATATAACATTGCCGGTAACGCTGGAGGGCCGGGGTGTTACACGTAAAATCTTGGTGCTAATTTATAATCACTTACTCTATAAAAAAGCATACTCTGTATAAAATCAAGGAGAAAAAAAAAACTAATGATAGAGATATTATTTCCTAATAACATATATTTAATAATTAAATTCATTCAATTGATATAAGCAATGAACATATTTTATTTAACTATTAAAAAAATAAAATTAAAAGGTACTTCTAACAAAATAATGAGTTATCGTTGTCTCTTTTATTGACGATGAGTCATCGGGGTAGCTAGTCCCTTCTACTCATGTAGTCAATTACTTAAGGAACAATAAATGTGGTCATTCAAATTCAAATATGAATAATTAAAAGTATCTTTAACTTGGTTTAGGAGTGCGAAAGTGGCGTCAAAACTCCTAATCCTTACTTCAAGTTAAAAATTTAATTAATTACACCTTCACAATAATTTTTTTGTAATTTACTACTAGCTACAACAACAAAAGAAAGGCCACTAACATCGATATATAACCTATAATTCAATTGAAGAAATACAAAACTATTTCACATTTAGATGTTCTCGACTGCTCTAACTCTATACACCAATTCCAAACAATTAGAACACTTGAAACATGAACAATGTCATATTTGCACATTCATATACACATTCAAATAATTAATCCAAAAATTAGCACCAAGATTTTACGTGTAACACCCCGGCCCTCTAGCGTTACCGGCAATGTTACATCACGACACTCTTAAATTAAGTTTAGTAGAAGGAACATGAACTATTAATTTTTACCTTAAAGGTTTATGAGTATGGTTCTTGTTGAGTCCAACATGAAAACCATAGTAACGATAATAGCTTGAACTAGTAGAGTTGAGATTATTTTATTATAGGTGTATGAAACCATCTGAGTCATACTTGCGAGTTAAAAAAAAATATAGAAATAAAAAAGGGGGAAGGATATAGCATTGATTCTTAGGAGCTCAAACTAATATCATTCATATTGGTAAGAAATTTTTTCTTTATTTGAAGAAAGTATGAACTTGATTCTTTGCTTGTAAGAGAGTGGTACCTAAGAAAATTATATTGAGTGTTGTTGATCGACTGGAAAAACAAAATTTAATATTTGTGATCATTCTATTTCAGGTAGACTCGTGTTTTATTTTTCTAATTTGTGAACTAATTTTGCTAGGAACTGTAAACGTATTTGGTTATATTGAATAGGACACCAAAGCTTAAAGTAGGATTTTTTTTTTGGAATCTCAAATTGTTAAGGGAGTTAAGTAAAAAGATTAATAGTTATGATGCTTTGAGTGAAAATAAACTCTGAAGATGAAATTTATTCATTTGATCAATATTTTTTTTTATATATACTTTATACTTGTGTTAATCATATTATATATTTTATTTATTCAATAATTTGTTCTGTATATTTGGTTTATTTAAATTAATGCGCTAATAATGCAACTTAGCCATGTTCAGGTTTTTGAGATAAAGTTAAATTTCAATATTATTTCTATCTTTATAATTGTGTGGAAAAAAAACCAGAGAGAAATGAAGCTGATATTTATTTTGAATGCATATAGTAAATTAATATTCTATAAATTCATATGTTCTCCCTTATTATCTGAATTATATAGTAGCTATGTTATTTCCTCCATGATTGAAACTATTAAATGTAACATGCACACTTCGCTATTTCATTTACCATGTCAATTTATCATGTAAAGCAATTTTCATATTATATTTAAATAAATATATGAAATTATGAATTGTTGAACAGTTTACGATTTATGTGATAAAATACTTTTATTTTTCCTAATCATTATTTGACTCGTAATAGTTTCATAATTTCAAGACACGATTATTATATAAATGTTTGTGTGGTTATGCTTATCAACTTATGTATTACCTTATGATTAGGAAGTAACATTGATCCTATTTTAGTTTTATTGATTTAATTTCATTGTTTTGTGATAAAAGTTTAAGGTAAATAGTTGTGAGACCTTAAAGGTTAACCTTGATTAGTTTATTTCATTATTATTTTAGTGACCATATCAAGCCTTAGATAATAGATAATGTGCAGTTTTAAGAATATAATCGTCGAACTAAGAAAGATATGAACACTATATGTAAATGGAGTTTGAGATAAATGATACTTGTAGCTGTTGTCTGAAAAGACTAGAGCATTGTCAATACGAGGTGGATGTATGGGGGGTTTAGATTCGGAAAGAGTTGGACTAACTTGTGATTTGACCATGTAGGAGTATAGTAGTTCGAGTGCATATAATCGTGTACCGTATAGGTTGTTAAAAGTAGATGAGGTGGTTGAAGAATATGAGTTTATGGGCTATAATTGTAGAGAGTATATGAGGAGTGAATTCTTGTTTACTAGAGATAAATGTGATGTTCATATTCGTATTTTATAGTAATCCTAGAATATTATATTTTAGCATTGTCAATAAGTAGAGTATGATTACATTTTGAAGTGTATAGTGAGTTAGTCTTTCAAATACTAGTTATTTTAAGATATTAACCTTCATAAGAATTATAAAGGTCTTGGTATATATATTTCTTGTATTCCATAGGAACTAAGTTTAAATTTTAGAAATCCTAAAAACACATGGAGATGTTAAGTTAGATGATAGTTGGTCATAGTATTTCTTAAATTTCGAGGACGAAATTTTTTTAAGAGGGATAGAATTGTAAAACCCTAATTTATTGTTATACCTTAATTTATTATTATTATTATTATTATTATTATTATAAAGTAGTGATATTTTTTTATACATGTGTTTCTTGTGATGTAATAATCTTTAACAAGGGGAGAATTGTAACACCCTAAATTTAATAATAAACTATTTTATTAATTAAATAGGATTTTAAATAATTAATTTGATTCTAAAATTATTTTAGAATATTTGTTGATATATTTTGTGAGTAATTTTTGTTATAGGGATGCTTTCTATGATGTGTTGGTTTGATAGATATTATATTTAATGAGCAATATAAATAATAAATATTTTATTTTATTATTTTATATATTTTTCTAAAACTAATAGTATTTTAGGTACATGTGAGTTGGTAATTAATATGATATTTTCTTACATGTGAGTGACTCAATTGGTAGTGGGATCTTTGAGGAGGCAGTACTTATCCCCTAGGTACCAGGCTCGAATCCCATGGAAGGCAAAAACTCGCCAGATTTCCAATTGAGGGAAAGAGGTGGGGCGAGAAGATCGTGAGGTAGAATCGCCGGTAACGCTGGATGGTTGGGGTGTTACAATCTCTATCCTGTAATAACCGTAATTTTGCAAATGCAAAGTTAAGCTTGTCAAACACAAATAACAAATGGTAGTAATTAAATTTCCACAATATCACATGATGACATAACAATCAAAATCTTCAAGAACAAAATATCAATGGTTAACCCAACTCAATCACAATGAAACAATCACAAATATGCAATGTTTTACATGTCCTATACTTTATACTTCTTCATCATTTGGTATCATTCTCCTTTAAAGTATTTGGTTAAGAGGCTTGATACTATGCTACCACACAAGTTGACAAACAGTTCACGAATCACCATGTCTTCATAGATCCTTTCAACTCAACCCAAGACACATTAATGCGATGAACAGGGTACTCATGTATTGCTTTGTAGCTCTCGAGCTTTGGGAATAATTATGAGACCCTTAATTTTAAATCCTAAATTATACAATTTTTGGTGTATTTTGGTACTGAACTCTGAGGCTTTTTAGCTAAGTTATTGATATTTTGTGAGTTTAATGCCCAAAAATATCTTTTGATGCCCCAATTAAAATTATTCGTTGATAAATCAATTAGATTAATTACGGTGAATCTTTTGTCGAACAATAATTTATTTATTTTATGAAGAATTTAATACCGGACAGTTTTGTTAAAAATATATCGGGTTGCTGAAAATTGTATCTGTCAATTGAGTTGCGACGAGAGTAGATATTTTTAACAAAAAGTGGTTTGAAAAGTGATGGGTAAAATGTTAATTCTATGAAATATCAAGATATTTTTAGAGATTTGTTATATATATGTATATATAAGTAAAGAAGGAAATAGAAAGGAAGAAAAAGGAAAAAGAAAAGAAAAGGAAAAGAAAGAAAAAATAGGAGAAAGAAAAAGGAAAGAAACGTAGAGCCTTTCTTCCTCTCCCAGCGTCGCGACCACGTCTTCTTCTTCATTCGTTTCTTTTGCTTCAAGAAAAGGAACTCAAGTCTTGGTTGGTGAGAAGACAAGGATTTCTCTGCTTCATTCTTCTCCTTTGATTCAATGATTGATTTCGAAACGGCTTTTAAAAGCTGAATTTTGCTGTTTTCTGATGTGTATTCGAATACAGAAGGTTGTATTCGAATACAAACATCCTATTTTAGCTACTGACTTATGTGTAGTCGAATACATAATGTTGTATTCGAATAAAGACATGTTGTTTTTGCTATTGACTTATGAAACATCCTTGTATTCGAATATAGAGATGCTGTATTCGAATACAACAGTGCAGTTTTGTTAAAAACTTCATTTTTCAACTTTGTTTATGCATTTCTAGCATATGGAAATCCTTTCAAGGTGTATACTAGGTTGAAAAGCCATTTTATGCATTTGAAATTTAAATGCTATGTGTCAATTGTTAATTTCGATTGGTGACCCTTTACAACTATTGTGAAAATATGGGCTTTGCGCTCAAATGAGAACCAGAACCATCCTAACGGTTAGTATCCTGTAGATGGGAAGGTAGTGGGGCACACTTGACTGAATTGTGTTAGGAGGTATTGCGGGGCGGTGTGGAGATCACTCGGGTTGTACAATTTTTGTAGTATGATTAGATTAGGTGGACATATAAGGACTAAATGTCTTTCTTTTTTGTTGTATCTATGTTAATTTGGAAGACAGTACGTATATCAATATTGTCACCTTGACATTTTATTTGATGGGTCCATGTACCACTTTTTGATGTGACGTGGGGGAGTTAAAATTCTTGGGGCGGTACTTTTGTATAGGTGTCTACCGAGAATGCCTCAGAGGTATGAGCTATGTTTGATAGACCTCATAGCCCCAACTAGACTTTTATTTTGATGTGTAAATACTTTGAATTTGTATTTCAAAAACTATTTCACTGCTTGTAAATACTATTGACTTTTGTCGTTATGTTACGACTTAAATATTTAGCCAAAAGTATTTACTTCTTTATTTTTTTTGTTTTTATGAATTTAGTTTGAAAAAAGAATACAATCGCGCTGTTAAAAATCAATGTGTTACAATTTTTATATATATATATATATATTAATATTTATTAAAATACTTTTAAAATTATTAATACTAAACTTAATTTATGGGGTTTATTTGAAAAATTATTATTTTTAGTTTTATGCATCATATCCACACATTTGAGAGAGTAGTTTATTTTTTTGCTAAACATTTGAGTTAGTGATGAATGTTTAGCAATGAATATTTCTTTAAAATAATGTACTAATTAGAAAGATATAAATTTTATCACATTATTAATTAATATTATTATTTTGACAAATTATTTGTTTCCTCGTATAGACCATTAATGATTAATACAATATTAACTTTATACTAATTACTATAGTTTAATGCCTGAATATTTTTTTTTTTTGCATAATACTATATTTTTCTATTTATCAAAATCTTTAATGAGTGAAATATGATATAATTAAATAAATTATAAATCGGTTGATTAAACTTTTAAATATTTTTTTAACAGTTTAATTTCCTATTAAGTCATTAGAATATAACTAAAATTGTAACATAATAATTCAATGAGTAAAATATAATATATGAATTAATTGCAATAAAGTTTTAGAAAATATTCTACGTATTCTTAAATGTGTGTTTATAAACCCTTATATAAACATTACTCACTTGAAAATAATACTCTTCAAACAAAATTAATAAGTTGTATTATTTTTGAAATTTTAAATCTTATTCACCTTAATAATAATGAATTAAAGTCTATATATCCATGAATTAAAGTCTGCAAAACTCATGTGACTCCCTCTCCCTCTTATACTCTTTCTCAAGTCTGAGCATTAGATTGACATATGTGGCGACTATCTTTGAATTTCAAGACTCATTAACCTGTAACAACTGCGATTTCGCAAACATAGGGCTAAGCCAGTCACACACAAACAACAGAGGAGGTGAGTTTTGAATTCATGTTAATAGTATAATATAAATAAGAAGAGCACGCAATTAATCATAAATAAACTGTATCATTACACAAACATTCTTCAAAGAAAAACATAACATTATAAAGTCAAAACCTCCCAAGGAAAATCAATAAATTTAATCATAACATCAAATCATCTAAGAAAATTATTATCTCTTTTGAAACACACCAATCATCACAAAACAATCACAAGGAAATGAAACGATATGCATAAGCTTAGACTCTACTTCATAATGTGGTACCATTCTAACTCTGAATTATTTTGTTAGGAGACTTGATACTACGCCACCATCCCGGTGGATGGACAATTCAAATTGGCTCTGTCCTCATAGATCGCCTCAACTCAACCCGAGACACATATGCGTGACAGTCGAGGTAAACGTGTGTTGCGTGGTAGCTCCCAACATTTGGAGTGCTACCTCCAAGTCATCTAGGAATTCCCCACCAGTATACCTCCAAAGTCTAACAATCTTGCCTTAAGGCTCGACAGTAGACCACCACGATCAGGCTCATTCAGTTGTACTTCTCCTGAATCACTAGGCTTGTCAGGCCCTACCTATATGATGACAAAATAATCTTCATGTCAAAAAATCTCAATATTTATATTCTCCCCTCGTTAACTTAGACCACTCTATTAAGAGCATTATCTTTATATATCATCACTATTTCATCATATATGGGGTACTTCAATATTCTCATCACAATTTTATAACTTTATTAATCATACATAATCATCTAGGAATCCCCCACCAGTATACCTCAAAGGATTAACAATCTTGCCATAAGGCTCAACAGCAGACCACCATGATCATGCTAATTCAGTTGTACTTTTCCGAAATCACTAGGCTTGCCAGGCCCTACCTATATGATGACAAAATAATCTTCATGTAAAAAATTCTCAATATTTATATTCTCCCCTCGTTAACTTAGACCACTCTATTAAGAGCATTATCTTTATAAATCATCACTATTTCATCATATATGGGGTACTTCAATATTCTCATCACAATTTTATAACTTTATTAATCATACATAATCATAATCATCGTATAAACTCATCACAATTTTATAACATCACTATTATCGATAAAAAAAATCTGCATTATTATCCCGCATACATACATACATATATATATATATATATATATATATATATATATATATATCATTCTGTAACACCCTAAATTTGATAATAAATTATTTTATTAATTAAATAGGAATTTAAATAAATTATTTTGTTAGTAATTTTTGTTATATGAATGTTTTCTATGATGTGCTAGTTTGATACACATTATATTAAACGAAAGAAATAAATAATAAATATTTTATATTATTATACTATATAAATTTTTAAAAGTAATAGTATTTTAGTGTAATATTTTGAAGAATAATATTTTATGTCATTTTACGTGTATAAACGTGCACCCAATTAAAATAACATTCTTTTTGCGTTTAACTAATATTAAATGTGTACTTAATTATATTTATTTAATTTTAAATATATTTAATTTTAATTATTCATTTTAAAAATAATTATCTTGAGATAGTGGTACTATTGTGTTTTATTCTCTTTATTTTTATATACTTGTTATGGCATCATGTTTTTTCATTTGTTTATTTTGAAATAGTAATTAATATAAAGTGCTGATTTTATATATTTATTTATTTTGTAATTTTAAATATTTTCTAACGTAGTAATTTCACGTAAGTATTTAGAAAAATAAATGTAATTATAGTGATTAATTAGAATATGAGAGTTTTGGTTATTAATGTATTTTAAAGGTATTTTATAAATTATTAGTTTTGAAATATTAATAATGTTTTATTAATGAAATTGTGTTTTTAATTTTAATAAAATAAAATAGTAATAGTAAAACCTAAACGGAGTCTAATGGGCTTCACCCATGTGTGTAAATGATTTAAATTGTTAATAAAACAAAATAAAAGAACAAACAAGGAAGCTTGCGGCCATCACCACTAAAATCAAGAGGAAACCAACAATAATCGTATCGTTTGACACTGGCGATCCATAACTGTCCCAGAACAGTTTCTAAGTTTTCGTCCAAATTTCAGTATGTTGTTTTACTCATTATCTATTCAATTAAATACAATTTATCAGATTTTTAACAACCCGAATTTCTCCCTAAAATACTCGATTTCTCCGTTTACAGAAATCCTTATTTTGCATCGTTCTCCTTCATCGTAAGTCCGATTTTAGTGAAACCAACGCCAAAATGACCGTGTGAAAAGTGGCTATATTATCCACTGATTGGTTTTCTGATTTATGGTAATTTTCTTTGACCGAATTTCGAAATCAGTTTTTAGACTATTTTCTCATAATTTATTGTTAACGTTTACCCATAAACTATCGAGATAGATCGATTGAAGGACAGAGAGTCAATGAACAAAGGTTGTTTACTTGTGGAATCGTATTCGTGTGTGAAAGCTTCAAAATAAGGTAAAGGGTGAGAGAGCGTTTGAATTCATGAGCATAATATATTGTGAGATGAACGGGAAAATCGTATTTCCCAACGATTCATCCAGGGCTTGCTACGTATGGCAGTAGCCCTTTGAGAGATAGATTGATTAATTTGAAATATGAGAATTATGAGATTAAAATATGAAATAGAAATTTTTATAAGGTGTTGATTGATTTAATTTTTGATACATGTGTGGTAGTTGATATTTGTTATTATTGTGATGTTGGATGTTGAATGAAATTATGTGTACATGTTTGCTTAGATGAAATTATGTGATGTGATAAATAAATATGGATGCATGGTTTGATATATGCTTACGTGATGATAATGATGATTTTTTATTGATGATAGTGATGTTATAAAATTGTGAAGTTTATACGATGATCATGATTATTTATGATTAATGATATTATAAAATTGTGATAAAAGTATTGAAGTAGCCCATACTTGATGAGATAGTGATGATTCTTAAATATGGTGCTCTTAATGGAGTATTCTAAGCTAATGAGGGGAGAAAATAAATATTGTGAATTTGTGAAGTGAAGATTATTTTGTCATCATATAGGTAGGGCCTGACAAGCCTAGTGATTCTGGGGAAGTACAACTGAATGAGCCTGATCGTGGCGGTCTGCTGTAGAGCCTTAAGGCAAGATTGTTAGACCTTGGAGGTATTCCGGTGGGGAATTCCTAGGTGACATGGAGGTAGCACTCCAAATGTCGGGAGCTACCATGCAACATACGTTTACCTCGACTATCGCGTATATGTGTCTTGGGTTGAGTTGAGGGGATCTATGAGGACAGAGCCAATTTGAATTGTCCGTCCACCAGGATGGTGGCATAGTATCATGGCCTCCTAACCAAGTACTTCAGAGTTAGAATGGTACCATATTGTGAAGTAGAGTCTAAGCTCATGCATAGCATTGCATTTCCTTGTGATTGTTTTGTTGTGATTGATGTGTTTTAAAGGTAATATTAACTAGATGATTTGATGCATATTATAATGAGATGATTATTTTACTTGAGTGACTTTGATGTTATAGTATGATACTATTTAATTAAATATTTTGATATATCGTAATGTGATTATGATACGGTTCTATTATGATTGTTTGCGTGTTCTTCTTACTCATATTATATTAGTAACATGATTTCAAAACTGACCTCCTTCGTTGTTTGTGTTTGACTGGCTAGGCCCTGCGTTTGTGAAATCGCAGTTATTACATGTTAATGAGTCTTGAAGTTCAAGTTTGGGAGGAACCCCGCTTTGATAGGTGATACCAGGAATAAGGGTTTTAATTTGTATTTTACTTATTTAATTTGAATCAAATTTTTGTATGAAAACCTTGAAAGTACTAGTAAGTTTTTAGAATTAAATCAAGTAATTATACTTAAATCAAGTTCATTGAGATTAAGTTGTTTTATTTGAGTAATAAAATTTGAATTGTTGCATTTGTACTTTGTGAAACGTGATATCCTAAATTAGTTACAAAAGATTTTATTTTCTTGAAAACATAATTTTATTTATCCGTTGCAAATTTTATAGGAATATGATATAAATTATTATATATATATTATTTTAGGATTTAGGGTGTCACACATTCCATGCATCCATATTTTATTATCACGTCACATAAATTCGTCTAATCAAACATATGCATCAAATTCATTTGAAATCAAATATCATAATAATATCAAATACCACACATTTAACGAAATTAAATCAATCAATATTATACTCATGAATTCAAACGCTCTCTCACATCTTACCTTATTTTGATGCTTTCACACACTAATACGATTTCACGAGCAAACATCATTTGTTCATTGACTCTTTGTCCTTCAATCGGTCTTACTTGAAAGTTTATGGGTAAACGTTAAAAATAAATTATGAGAAGATACTTTAAAAACTAAATTTGAAATTCGGTTAAGGAAAATTACCATAAATCAGAAAACCAATCATTGGATAATATAGCCACTTATCACATGGTTGTTTTGGCGTTGGTTTCACTCAAATTGGGCTTACGGTGAAGGCGAACGGCGCAAAATAACGAAATGAACAAACGGAAAACTCGGGTATTTTAGAGAGAAATTGGAGTTGTTAAAAATCTGGAAAATTATATTTAAATAGCGAGTTAAATGAATAAAATAACATACTCAAATGTAGGAGAAAATGGAGAAAGTTTTCCGGACAATGATCGACGATCGATATCAATTTTTTTCTTCCTATGAATACGCAGTTGCGGCTGCTCTCTACATTTCAATTTTTTACTGTAGCGTTTTCTTTCCTAGGTTAAGTTATATTTGATTTTAATGATTTTTTTAATATAGTAGTTAGTATCCACCTAACTCTTTGAACTCATTTTGTTATATTTTACTTATTTTGATTTATTTATTTTTCACTAAAATAATATCTTTTAAAATATCATATTAAAATATTATTATGCTATGAAAGTAGTTAAAATGACAATAAAAGAATATAACATCAAATAGTTTATTTAAGTCACTAAATCAATTAAATACGTATAAAATAGATATAACTTAACAAGTACATATATTAAGAAAATTAAGCGCAATATTATTAATATTTCAAAATTAATATTTTACTAAGAAAAAAATATTAATTAAAAAATTAAATTTGTATAAAGATATCAATAATAACAAAAACACTTGTATTCAAAATTATTACTATACTTATTAATATATGCATTTTAAAGAATTTTGACATCAAAAATATATTTTAACACTTTTATAGTAAAAATAGATACTCTAAAATATTCAAAATAGTTATAAATAATAGTATTAATTAAAGTAAGAAATAGTTATGAGTAATTAACATATAATTATTTTTAGAAATATATTTAAATACAATGTGTTATTTACATTACTCATTTAGTTCAATATGTATAAAATTAACATATCATAGAAACCACACGTATAAAGAAAATTAATCAATATATATTTTAAAATAACTTTAACATTAAATTAATGATTTAAAAATTTATTTTATTAATAAAATAATTTATTATAAAATTTGGGGTGTTTCAATTCTTCCCTCATTAAAGAAATTTCGTCCTCGGAATTTGTAGTGAACAATTACCAGACTAGAATCTTGCTAACTGCACCCTCAAGGTTCAAACTTAGGCTATTGACATTTTTAAGGCATTTACTACTCATTCAAGCACAATATATCAAAACCAATTAGCTTACCATGATAGGATAGCATGACACAAGAAAACAATTAAACACATCACATGCAACAACTCAATTATGAAGCAAGAAAAAACATGAATAATCATGTGAATGTAGACAACAATAACTTACTACATTCAGTTGAATTAAATAACATATATATCAAATACATTTTCAGCTCCAACTAACTTCTCAAACAATATTTTACAAGTTTTACTCTTCTTAAAGAACGTTTAAATCCTAAACACAATTATTCTACCGATTTCACATAAGTTAGATAGATATTGAATTATTTAAAATATTTCACCTTCAAAAAATACAAACAGAAACACATATAACAACTCAGTGACATGCAGTCACTTAAGTTATTGTTTGAAAAGAAAACTAATGTATATAATCATAGTGAAATAAGACAAATATTTTCACATATAGTTCAAATACACTCAAATCTAACTTAATTTGAAAGTCTAACTTTATATTAAAGTCTTATACTAAAGGGTGATTAATATAGAACAAATAAAATACTAACACAATGCACTTATTTATTTAAGCAAGTTGCTCAGGAGATCAAACACGCTTAATTGAATATTTAATTTAAGTATACATCTCCAACCTAATATTCACATCACAAAAATAATTATAAAAATTCGACATTGATGTCACGTAAGACTCATAATCACTTAAAATTGTATAAGAGATGAAAATGATTTTTAACTATTTCAAAAATAAAATTAACAAGTATTTCTAACAAAAATAACATCACTTTATGGTCGCCTCTTTTATCGACGATGACTCATCGGGGTAGCTAATTCCTCTTTGTCATGTAGTCAATTACTTAGGGTAACCATAACTATGTCATCTAGATTCAAATATGGGTAATTAAGAGTATCTTTAATGTGGTTCACAATCCCACTACCTGGCTCAATTGGTAGTGGGATTGTGATGAGGCGGTACTTATCCCCTAGGTACCGGGCTCGAATCCCACGGAAGGCAAAAACTCGCTAACATTGCCGGTAACAGGAATGGCTGGGGTGTTACAAAAAAAGGCGCTCAATTGGTAGTGGGATTGTGATGAGGCGGTACTTATCCCCTAGTTAGGGGGGGCGAGAAGGTCGTGAGGTAACATTGCCGGTAACGGGAATGGCCGGGGTACTTATCCCCGTGATGAGGCGGTACTTATCCCCTAGTTAGGGGGGGCGAGAAGGTCGTGAGGTAACATTGCCGGTAACGAGAATGGCCGGGGTGTTACAAAAAAAGGCGCTCAATTGGTAGTGGGATTGTGATGAGGCGGTACTTATCCCCTAGGTACCGGGCTCGAATCCCACAGAAGGCAAAAACTCGCTATTTCCAACGGAGAGGTTAGGGGGGGCGAGAAGGTCGTGAGGTAACATTGCCGGTAACGGGAATGGCCGGGGTGTTACACGAAGGCGAAGGTCGTGAGGTAACATTGCCGGAGGCGGTACTTATCCCCTAGGTACTGGGCTCGAATCCCACGGAAGGCAAAAACTCGCTATTTCCAACGGAGAGATTAGGGGGGGCGAGAAGGTCGTGAGGTAACATTGCCGGTAACGGGAATGGCCGGGGTGTTACACGAAGGCGGCGCCACAACTCCTACTCCTTACTTCAAATTAAAAACTCACTTAATTACACATTCACAATAATTTATTTGTAACTTACAACTAGTTACAACAACAAAAGAAAGGACACTAACATCAATATATAATCCATAATTCGATTGAAGAAATATAGAACTATTCCACTTTTAAATGCTCTCAACTACTCTAACTCTATACATTAATTCCCAAAAATTAGAACACTTGAAACACAAATAATTTCATATTTACATAATCATATACATGCATATAACTAATTCAACAATTGACATCGTAATGTAGAATATCCTCATACCAATCCAATATTTACAAATTGATCACAAATAAATTAATTAACTTTTCTTTTAATCAATCTTTATCATTTAACAAAGTTTTTCAATTAGTAGATAAAGTATGCAATTATTTTTACTCCAAGTTAATATAACAATCATAAAATTAAAATAAATCTCGTAGTACATAAATTATTTTAGTGGTTACTCAATACTCTAAAATTTGATTTTGAACACTTAAAATATTTTAAAAGGGTCACTAATCTTTTAATACCTTAAAATAATTTTTCTTTATAATTTTAAACTTTTCCTTGGATTAATTCTTAATAAATCTTACGATTTTTTTTTTAAATACTTTTAAAATCTATAAGATTACTAAAATTTCACCTATATTTTGAAATCAAATCAAATCATGTATATAAAATAAGATACAAAATTTTCTAATTCATCAAGACTTCTAAAATAGTTATATTTTTTTTCTTCTAAAAACTAGTTTTACAACAAATCTTCTAGATTATTATTATTTATTAAAAAAAATAGCACATAGTAAAACTTGGTGTAAATTGTTTTTCTTTTGTGTGACTAATCTAAATTTCGTGGAAGTCCGGGGTGTTATAAATAAATCAGATTTCCTTTTATAAGTCAACAATAATTCACTCATAAAAAATTTTCTTTTATAAATAAATCAGATTTAATCCCTTCACAATTTTTATTTCTAAAAGTGTAACTATAAAATTTCAACCAACCTTGAATATTAACGAATTACTATTGCTAATATTATTAATTTTATACTATTTCAAAATCACGATGAATGTCCTAAATTGATTTCAAAAGCAATATCAAAATTTTAATTAGTTAGATACAACCATCAACATTTTCAAGTGATTTTCACTTTTGATAAAATCAAGTTAAGTACCCATAAAAAAACTGAAATTTTAAATTTCATAATTATTTTTCAAGACAAAATTTTTAATTGACAATAATATCTACAACAATATCTTAAAACCAATAACAATAGTAATGAAGAGAATCACAAGTTCTATTTTTCACATATTTCAATTTAAAGTCAAAAATAAGGATTTTCTAGTCAACAAATTTGACCATAACATCAAATCATCTAAGAAAATTATTATCGCTTTTGAAACACACCAATCACAACAAAACAATCACAAGGAAATGCAATGATATGCTTGATCTTAGACTCTACTTCATAATGTGGTATCATAATAACTCTGAAGTACTTGGTTAGGAGGCTTGATACTATGCCACCATCCCGGTGGACGAACAATTCAAATTGGCCCTGTCCTCATAGATCCCCTCAACACAACCCGAGACACATATATGTGACAGTCGAGGTGAACGTGTGTTGCGTGGCAGCTCCCGACATTTGGAGTGCTACCTCCAAGTCACCTAGGAATTCCCCACCTGTATACCTCTAAGGTCTAACAATATTGCCTTAAGGCTCGACAGCAGACCGCCACGACTAGGCTCATTCAGTTGTGCTTCCCAAAAATTACTAGACTTGTCAGACCCTTCCTATATAATGACAAAATAATCTCCACTTCATAAATTCTCAATATTTATTTTTTCCCTTTGTTAACTTAGACAACTTTATTAAGAGCATTATCTTTATAAATCATAACTATTTCATCCTATATGGGGTACTTCAATATTCTCATCAAAATTTTATAACATCACTATTATCGATAAAATAATCAGCATTATCATCCCGCATATATATCATACCATGCATCTATATTTTATTATCACATCACATAAATTCATCTAATAAAACATATGCATCAAATTCATTTGAAATCAAATATCATAATAATATCAAATACCACACATTTAATGAAATTAAATCGATTAACATCTTATAAATATTTCTATTCCATATTTTAATCTAACAATTTTCTTATTTTCACTTTAATCAATTTATCACTGAAAGGGCTACTGTTGTACGTAGCGAGCCCCGAATGATTCGTTGGGAAATATAGTTTTCCCGTTCATCTCACATTATATTATACTCAAGAATTCAAACGCTCTCTCACCCTTTACCTTATTATGACGCTTTCGGACACTAATGCGATTCCACGAGCAAACATCATTTGTTCATTGACTCTTTGTCCTTCAATCGATCTAACTTTATGGGTAAATGATAAAAATAAATTATGAGAAGATACTCTACAAACTAAATTTGAAATTCGGTTAAGGAAAATTACCATAAATTAGAAAACCAATCAGTGGATAATATAGCCACTTATGACTCGATCGTTTTGGCGTTGGTTTCACTCAAATCGGACTTACTGTGAAGGAGAACGTCAAAAAATAACAAATTCTACAAACGGAAAAGTTGGGTATTTTATAGAGAAATTGGGGTTGTTAAAAATCTGGAAAATTATATTTAATTGACAAGTTTAATGAATGAAATAACATACTCAAATTTGGGCGAAAATGGAGAAACTTTTCCAGACAGCGATCGATATAAATTTTTTTCTTCCTACGAATATGAAGTTGTGTCTGCTCTCTACTTTTCAATTTTTGTACTGTAGCGTTTTCTTTTTTAGGTTAGGTTATATTTGATTGTAGTGATTTTTTTTAACATATTAGTTAGTATTAACCTAAATCTTTGAACTCATTTTGTTATATTTTATTTTATTTACAAGACCAACTAATTACACACTTATTTTGATTTATTTATTTTCAACTAAAAAAATATCTTTTAAAATATCAAATTAAAATATTATAATGCTATGAAAGTAGTTAAAATGACAATAAAAGAATAGAACATCAAATCTTTTATATAAGTCACTAAATCAATTAAATACGTATAAAATAGATATAACTTAACAAGTACATATATTAAGAAAATTAAGTGCAATATTATTAATATTTCAAAACTAATATTTTACCAAGAAAAAAATATTAATTAAAGAAATTAAATTTTTATAAAGATATCAATAATAAAAAAACCCTCATATTCAAAATTATTACTATACTTATTAATATATGCATTTTAAAGCATTTCGACATCAAAAATATATTTTAATAACTTTAATGTAAAAATAGATACTCTAAAATATTCAAAATATTTATATATAATAGTATTAATTAAAGTAAGAAATATTTAGGAGTAATCAACATATAATTATTTTTAGAAATATATTTAAAATACAATATTTGTAATTTACATTATAAATTTAGTTCAATATGTACAAAATTAACATATCATAGAAATCACACGTATAAAGAAAATTAATCAATATATATTTTAAAATAACTTTACAACCAAATTAATGATTTAAAATTCTATTTCATTAGTAAAATAATTTATTATAAATTTGGGGTGTTACAATAATCCACGAATTCACCTAGGAATTCCCGACTAGAGATACCCCTAAGGTCTATCAATCATACCTTAAAGTTTGACCGTATCCCTTAATGGTCAAGCTCATTTAAATGTACATCCCCGAAATCGTTGGGCTTGTCAGATGTGACACCCTAAATCCCAAAATAATATATATAATAATTTATATCATATTCCTATAAAATTTGCAGCGAATAAATAAAATTATATTTTCAGGAAAATAAAAACTTTTGTAACTAATTTAGGATATCACGTTTCTCAAAGTACACATGCAACAATTCAAATTTTATTACTCAAATAAAACAATTTAATCTCAATGAACTTGATTTAAGTATAATTACTTGATTTAATTCTAAAAACTTACTAGTACTTCTAAGGTTTTCATACAAAAATTTGATTCGAATTAAATAAGTAAAATACAAATTACAACCCTTATTCCCGGTATCACCTATCAGAGTGGGGTTCCCCAAACTTGAACTTCAAGACTCATTAACCTGTAATAACTGCGATTTCGCAAACGCAGGCCCAGCCAGTCAAACACAAACAACAAAGGAGGTGAGTTTTGAAATCATGTTAATAGTATAATATGAGTAAGAAGAACACGCAAACAATCATAATAAAACCGTATCATAATCACTTTACGATATCTCAAAATATTTAATTAAATAGTATCATACTATAACATCAATCACTCAAGTAAAATAATCATCTCATTATGATATGCATCAAATCATCTAATTATTATTACCTTTGAAACACATCAACCACAACAAAACAATCACAAGAAAATGCAATGCTATGCATGAGCTTAGACTCTACTTCGCAATGTGGTACCATTCTAACTCTGAAGTATTTGGTTATGAGGCCATGATACTATGCCACCATCCCAGTGGACGGACAATTCAATTTGGCCCTGTCCTCATAGATCCCCTCAACTCAACCCAAGACACATATACGCGACAGTCGAGGTAAACGTGTGTTGCATGGTAGCTCCCGACATTTGGAGTGCTACCTCCAAGTCACCTAGGAATTCCCCACCGGAATACCTCCAAGGTCTAACAATCTTGCCTTAAGGCCCGACAGCAGACCGCCACGATCAGGCTCATTCAGTTGTACTTCCCCAGAATCACTAGGCTTGTCAGGCCCTACCTATATGATGACAAAATAATCTCCACTTCACAAATTCACAATATTTATTTTCTCCCCTCGTTGGTTTATGATACTCCATTAAAATCGTCATCTCAAACACAAATTGAAATCATAATTATTTCACCAATTATGGGGTTACTTCAATATTCTCATCACAAATTCACAACATCATTATCATTAATCATATCTCATCACAAATTTATAGCATCACTATCATCATTCAAACATCATCACATAAACTTATCACAATTTTATAACATCACAATAATTAATCATACATCATCATCATCACATAAAACTACCACAACACATCCATCTTTTGATATCACATCACATAAACTCATCTAATCACACAGATAAATATATACATATATATATATTTAAGTCGACACCCAATATGACAATAATATCAATTTCACACATTCAATGAAATTAAATCAATCAACACCCTACAAATATTTCTATTCTATATTTTAATCTCACAATTTCAATATTAGTAAATTAATTAATTTATCCCTCAAAAGGCTACTGCCGTACGTAGCAAGCCCAGGATGAATCGTTGGGAAATACGGTTTTCCCGTTCATCTCACAATATATTATACTCATCAATTCAAACGCTCTCTCACCCCTTACCTTATTTTGAAGCTTTCACACACGAATACGATTCCACGAGCAAACAACCTTTGTTCATTGACTCTTTGTCCTTCAATTGATCTAACTCGATAGTTTATGGGTAAACGTTAAAAATAAATTATGAGAAGATACTCTAAAAACTAAATTTGAAATTCGGTCAAGGAAAATTACCATAAATCAGAAACCCAATCAGTGGATAATATAGCCACTTTTCATACGGTCGTTTTGGCGTTGGTTTCACTCAAATCGGACTTACGGTGAAGGAGAACGGTGCAAAATAAGGATTTTGAAATTTGGACAAAAACAGAGAAACTTTTCTGGGACAGTTATGGCTCTCCAGTGTCAAACGATAGGTTGTTGTTGTGTTTACTCTTTGGTTCTACGGCTGCCCTTCCAACTCCCTTCCCTTCTTTTGTTTGTTTTATTTTATTAACAATTAGGGTTCATAGAGTCAAACCCATTGGTCTCTTTATTTATATTTTATTATTATTATTTTTGTTTTGTTAAAATAAAACTAATAATTATTTAAACTCTTTTTTTTTTAATATTCCTCCAAACACCATTTAGTTTTCCAAACATTACTAATATTTTATAAATTAGAGTAATTAAAATAATTACTATAAAAAACATCTTACTAATAATCAAAACTCTCACATTCAAAATAATCTCCACAGTTATACTTATTTCTCAAAATACTCACATTATAATAATACCATCCTATTAGAAAATAGTCAAAATTATAAAATAAATAAATATAACATCAATATTTTATATTAATTACTAAATCATAATGAATATATATAAAATCACAATACCATAACAAGTATTTAAAAATAAACGAAATCAAACACAATATCAATTCTATATCAAGATAATTGTTTATAAAAAAAATAACTAAAAATAGAAAATAGTTATAAATAATTGAAATATAACTATATATATATATATAATCACAATTTCAAAATGAATATATAAAAACAAAGAAAATCAAACACAATATTACTACGATCTCAATATAATTATTTATAGAATAAATAATTAAAATAAGATATATTTAAAAATAATTAAAACAAGATATACTTAAAAATGATTAAAATATAAATATGTACACACTTAATATTAGTCAAACATATAAGAAAATATCATATCAATTACCAACTCACATATACACTTAAAATCATATAAAATCTTGTTCTTTAAAATATTACACTACAATACTTTTATTTTTATAAAAATATATAAAATAATAAAGTAAAATATTTATTATTTATATTGCTCATTAAATATAATATCTATCAAACTAACACATCACAGAAAACATTCCTATAACAAAATTTACTCACAAAATTTATCAACATATATTCTAAAATAATTTTAACATCAAAATTTAATTATTTAAAATCCTATTTAATTAATAAAATAGTTTATTATCAAATTTAGGGTGTTACATCAGACCCTCTGAATTTGATGACCAAATAATTTCCACATCCAAAATCTCCAACATCTAACAAATATTAATTCGATGATTACAACTCGATAACTAAATATAAATTCACAAAATACACCAAAATTTACGTGTTTGTATATATATTTCATTCCATAAATTTCATCAGAATTTACATCATCATTTACATACTAATTAATCTTAATCAAGTCTCAACATTTCGTAAACACCAAAATTAATGAACAATCAAGTTATATCAATTATAACATAAGCTAATCAACAAGTAGTGCATTCAAGTTATATCAATTATAACATAAGCTAACACTCAAATGCACATCATCCATACAATAACCATTAGCATTGGAGTTCACAAAACTCAAATATCATGAAATTTTGACATAAATTAATACACAACAATACCATAGTTATCTAAATCATATTTTAGTCCTCATTAGTCCCAGTCATATATTTCTAAATAATTACTAGTCAATAGGGTTCTACCGTACATGATAACCCCAAGTATATCTCTTAGAATTACAGCATTCCAAATTATCTCACTTTATATGATATACTCATTAAACCAAACATTCTCTCTCCCCTTTACCTCAATTGGAAATTTCACCAAACATAACAATCTCTTCGACAACAACAAACCCAAACAACTTAACAGGCTTACTTCACCTTCTTTGTAATAGTGGCGAGTAATAATCGAAAAAGGCTAAATAAATATGCAAATATAAACCCATGTTGATCAATTATAACTATTTGTAATGTATACTTTAATTCGTATTTTATAATATATATATATATATATATATATATATATATAGACATACGTCTAAGTAAATTGAATTATATGATTAAAATCAATAATTGTTATATCATTTTTGTTTAAGGAAAAAATATAGCCTAAAGAGAGTTAGAACTTTAAAATAGAATTTAATATTTTCATATTTAAAATTAAAGTATCACATAATAATTAAATACAATAATGCAAATTAAACATAACTCAGAAAGAATAGTGTATTATGATTAAAATAAAATTAATATTTATCAAATAAATAAAATATTTAGTTATATAATTGAAGTATAGTTTATTTAAAAATACAAAACTAAAATTTGAATTTAATGGAAATTATATTTATTTTTAATTTTTAACATAATTTGGTTTTTAATAAATCGTATACAATCATGTCTATTTATCGAGAGAAGAGATATAAATGTATAGCACAATTTTATTAATTAAATAAGTTGAATTTATTTTATTTATCGGACTAAAACTATTGAGATAAAGCAAAGTTTGCCAAATCGAAAAGAAATATTAAACACAAAAATTTAACAAACATAATTTTTAATCGTATAAAATTGATAATTGAAATTCAAAGTTCTTGGCCCTAAAATCCCAAGGAAAAAAGATGAACTCTAAGACTTTGTCAGCCATTGAAGAAACCGAGAAAATTGAATTGGAAAATCATAGTGAAGAATCAGATGATGAAGACTTGTTCTTTATACGAAATTACACACATATTTCTCTAACAATATTTTGACAATAAATTTAAATTTGTTGTTCCACTTTATCTTAATGGTTTTTTCTATTAAGTAAGCAACGAGGTAAATTAAAATGTTAGTTGCAACCATTTTTAATATCATTAAAACAACACTCATTTTGTCTTACCATTTTATATACTATATTTCGTATCCTCATCTAAGAGCACGTCTAATATGATTTTCCAGTAGATAATTATATATATTAATATTTATTAAAATACTTTTAAAATTATGAATACTAAACTTAATTTATAGGTTGTGTTTAAAGGATGGTCTTCATTATGGATTTATTTGAAAAATTATTATTTTTGATTTGATGCATCATACCCACACATTTGAGAGAGATTTAATTTGTGGCTCGACATTTGAGTTAGTGATGAATGTTTAGCAATTAGTATTTCTTTAAAATAATATAGTAATTAGAAAAATGTAAAATTTAACAAATTATTAATTAACATTATAATTTTGACAAATTATTTGATTCCTCATATAGACCATTAATGATTAATATAATATTAACTTTATATTTATTAATATAATTTAATGCGTAGAATTCTTTTTTTATACATAATACTTTATTTTATATCTACACAAAATCTTTAATGAGTGAAATATGATATAGCACATTAAATTATAAATCGGTTGATCAAACTTGTAAATATTTTTTTAACAGTTTAATATCCTACTATGTCATTAAAATATAACTAAAATTTTAACATAATAATTCAATGAGTAAAACATAATATATGAATTAGTTGACTTTAAATTTTCAAAAATATTCTACATATTCTTAAATCTATGTTTATAAACCCATATATAATAATTACTCAAATAAACTCAATTGAAAATAATACTCTACAAACAAAATCAATAAGTTTTATTATTTTTGAAATTTTAAATCTAATTCTCCTTAATAATAATAAACTATAGTCTATATATCGTGCGCAATCCCTGGGACACATTCTAATTTTTTTTTTTTGCTTGTCAATTTCTAATTGGTTGTGTCTAGAGGCTGATATTTTAGTGGAGTGACCATCTAAGAAATTTTCACAACGAAGTAAAAACTGAATATTTGATATCTTTATCAAAAAGTCAATATATCAAATCTCAAACTATTATTTCTTTAGGTCTCTTTTAGTGTCATTGTAAAATATTTTCACTTAGACATCTAATAAAATTTCACCATATATATATATATATATTTTAGTAGTCGGTTACAAAATAATATTATGACATATATAAATTGTGAAAAAATCTGATTTTTTTTCCATTAAGCTAAAAATATATGAAAATCTAATTGTAGCAAATATTAACTTTTAAGCTTTTGATACATAAGTGTTAATCATGTCACATTCTAGAATTGACGATCATCAATGTATTTCTTATTTAGGGTTTGGAAATGTACTCAAGATGACGTTTTTCAATGATTATAAATGGAGAACAACATAGATTTTCAAATCAAACTTAATTATACAAAGAGAAATACAATATTTATAAGATATACAAGAAAAATGTCAAAGAGTGAGATGAAAAATGTTGTTATGATTATGGTCATAATTATGGCAACGAATATGTTTATTTTTGCTCTTGCCAATGAAACTTCTTCACTAACAACAGATGCACATGAAAATGCAGATAGTAGAATTGGTGTATTGCTTTGCCTTGGCAAGTGTGGTTTGAAATGTGCAAGTGACGTAGGAAATCCTACATCATTTGTAGGTTGTCTTACTACTTGTAGATTAAATTGTCATAAGAACTCATCACAAAATGCACATGATTGTACTACAAATTGTGCTTAATCGAAGTCCAATAATATTGGTATTGGTATGTTTATTCTTTATCGCTTTTATATTATATATTGGTATGATTATCAATCTAATACTATAAATTAATACAGTTGGCTTAAATCATGATGTTTCTTACATATTGATATTTTATTTTTTCAGATCCACATAACATTAATGGAATCATGAATTCATGTTTGGAAAATTGCAAGGACGAATAATGTATATTACTACATGTATGTAACACTATAAAAATCGAAAATCGGTTGACCTAATTAATTGTATTATTACTTTTGTGGCAATAAATAAACTTTTTCTCTCTTTCTTATTATATGTATATGTGTGGGGGGTGAGATCAAATGACACTAAGGTGTCAAATTAAACTTTGACGATATATCTTGTCCATTTAATTAGTTTTGATCTCAAAGATTACGTCTATCCACTCAAAACTCATGTGATTCCCTCTCCCTTTTAAACTTTTTCTCAAGTCTGAGCATTAGATCGACATATGTGGCGACTATCTTTGAACACTCTTATTCTCAATCTTGAGCCAATTTTTATGGTGATAATATGAAATAAGAGATGAACAACAAAATATTGAAACTGTGACACCCTAAACCCAAATTGAAATAAAAAGTAAAATGTACTAGTTTTGAGTATAAAATTTTTCATTTAAACTATAAACTTCAAGACGTTATATTCACACTTATACTAAATGCTTGCAATGTTAATTTTCAATTAAAAATCCTTTGTTGTCGAATATAGTTGAGGCTTATTAAATAAAATTTTTTTAACATAAAAACACTTTCTAAACTTAAAGACAATTAATTTCTACATTCGAATAAAAGATGAAAATAACACAATTGATCGATCGAATTTACAAAAATCTAAATTAATTCACAACTCAACAGAGTACGATAGATTACTCCCACCCAGTATCACCTATCAGAGCGTGGATCATCAACCAATAACCTGAAATGACTGCGCTCTCGCAAGCGCCAAACACAAGCAACGAGGGGTGAGCTTCGAAAACATGTAATAGTATAAAATAATTGAAAAGAACTCGTAAAATATATTAAACACCATTTCATTTCAATTCACAATCAACAAGAATAATCAAGGTAAAATATTGATACAATCCATAACATCAAGTAAATAAACACACAAATCAAGTACTGTTATGCATGCTCTTATACTCTAGACTCCTCTTCTTTCTTTGGTACCATTCTAACTCTGAAGTACTTGGTTAGGAAGCTTGATACTATGCCACCACACAAGTGGACGGAAAATTCAATTTGGCCGTGTCCTCATAGATCCCCTCAACTCAACCTGAGACACATATACGCGACAGTCGAGGTAAAAGTGTGTTGCATGGTAGCTCCCGACATTTGGAGTGCTACCTCCAAGTCACCTAGGAGTTCCCCACCCGAATACCTCCAAGGTCTAACAATCTTGCCCTAAGGCTCAATAGCAGACCGCCACGATCAGACTCATTCAGTTGTACTTCCCCAGAATCACTAGGCTTGTCAGGCCCTACCTATATGATGACCAAATAATCTCCACTTCAAAAATTATCAACATCTATGTTCTCCCCTCGTTGGCCTAGGTTACTCACTCCATTAAGAGAACCATCATTGGCACGGGTCGAATTCATCACAATTCAATATGCATTTCGTGATATTCAACAAAGTGGTAACAGCATAATTCAACAAGTAATCATCAATGCATATTTTCATAGTCATATATCACATTCAACATTTATCATTATAATACACAAACTCCAACAATAGATAATTTTCACTCACATATAATAATATTAAATCATTCACACACACTACTCCAATTGAAATTGAATTGATAACAATTCATCGAATTTTATATCATATAACAATATCCAGGTAGATATAACAAAACATAGAATACATCAAATACACAATTCTACAATAATTCAACTACCACACAATTTTCAAAATTTAAATCAAACAAGACCCTGTAACAGTTTCTAACTCGTATTTTAATCTCACCAAATTCAAGTTTTCTCATTAGTCAATTATTACTCAAAGGACTTCAGCCTTACTCAGCGAGTCCCAAATGAATTATGGGAAATCTGGTTTTCCCGTTCATCTCACTTAATTTACACTCATGAATTCGAACTCTCTCTCACCCCGTACCTGAATTTGACGTTTTCATAAGATATAAGGACCATAATGATTTTCAGCAACCAGAGATGTCGACAACACGCAACGAACAACTCCAAAAGCATCGACGAATTTATAGAGTCAATGAAACATGGCTGATAATTTACGCGGACCATAAAAATCAATGTTACATAATTAATAAAAATATTAAGAGAATAAACATATTCGAAACGAAGTGAAACAAGTTATCAGAAAATGCCTCACCGACGTGTTGGTACACCGACAGGGTCCAACTTCAACTTCCCCGAAACAGACAAACGAGTAGTGCTTCTTGAAGGTTTCGACGAGAGGAATTCAAAAACGATATCAGTTTTTCAAGATGATGAACACGTTGTCCGGAATTCAAGAAAACAGCCGCAGCAATGGTGGAAACCCATTTTTTAAAATGTAACGGTTAGCGATTTCGAGTATAGGTAACGAAAGAGGGTGTTTCATGGAGTCCAAATATGGTCTTGGTTTTCGTTGGTGATAGCCATGGTGCCCGGAATCTTGATCAAAAGGTGAAGGTTTGATTTTTGACAAAGAGAAATAAGACATTTCAACTTGCGATTCAAGTTGAGAATGAAAGAGGAGGTCACAACGATCACGAATATGATTTCAATTTTGCACAACACCCACTATAAAGATCATAATTGAAGAGAGAACATAGAGAAGAAATAGGAACGGCGGCGAGGGTAGATACGAAGAAGAAGAAGCAGAAGAAGAAGAAGGCTCGGTCTTTCTTTTCCTTTTTATTATCTTATTTTATGTTTTCATTATTATTATTATTATTATTATTATTATATATATTTTTTCATCCAAAAACTCACATTAAAATACTACCATCAAAGATTATTCAAAATTATAAAGCAAATAAATATATCTAAACTTTGTATTAATTACTAAATTATAATAAATAAATATATATATATATATAAAATCATAATATCATAACAAAGAATATAATATTTATTATTTATATCACACATTTAGTCTAATATGTAATTAGTACATCATAGAAAGTCCACATATAAAGAAAATTAATTCCAAAATTAATCAACATATATTTTAAAATAATTTTAACACTAAATTAATTATTTAAAATTCTATTTAATTAATAAAATAATTTATTATGAAATTTGGGGGTGTTACAGAAACCTTTCATGATGTCTTAGTGCTTTGATAGTAATCTTATATCATCCTCAATCTCAGCACAACAATGACTATGTTTTGATCACTTTTCATTTAACCAAATTTGTAATTGTCTGAAATTCACATATCAGATATTTTGTGATTTGTATTGAAACTTGATTTAATCTTAACTTTATGGAAATAATTGATTTTTTCTTGTTCAACAAAATTTTGAAATGAAAACCAAACCAAATGCAACTTACTTGATTGAATCTTAGCTCAATTATCAGCGCCTTTGAAATTATATCTACTTTTTTATGTCTATTTTTTGCTTTTACATTTTAGTAGCATTAGTGTATGCTTTTAATATTTACAACATTAATACAAAGGTTGACAATTGTTGATCCTTCTCATTCATCTCATCAAGTAGATATGGTACACACTTAATTTTTTGGAGGCTTATAGTTTCTATTAATAACTGACACTAAACATACGTTTCATGGCTGTTAACTAATTTTACAAATATTTAGAAGAATTTGTTAGGTAGACATGGCTGTTAACTAGTTTTACAAATATTTAGATGAATTTGTTAGGTTTTGCTGTTTGTTTTCTATCCGCCGCTTTCCAAAACAAAAACATAAATAAAGAGACCTTGTGAACCCTGATTTGTACTAAAATAAAACAAAACAAAGAAAAGGGAAGGGAGTTGAATGGGGAGCCGTAGAACCCAATGGTAAACACAACAACAACCTATCGTTTTTGACACCGGTGATCGATAACTATTCCGTAAAAGCTTCTCCGTTTTCATCCAAATTTGAGTATGTTATTTCATTCATTTAACTCGTCAGTTAAACATAATTTTCCAGATTTTTAACAACCCCAATTTCTATCTAAAATACCCGACTTCTTCGTTTGTAGAATTCGTTATTTTGCACCGTTCTCCTTCACTGTAAGTCCGATTTGAGTGAAACCAACGCCAAAACGACCATGTGAAACGTGGCTATAATATTCATTGATTCATTTTCTGATTTATGGTAATTTTCTTTGACCGATTTTCGAATTTAGTTTTTAGAATATCTTATCATAATTTATTTTTAACATTTACCCATAAATTGCCGAGTTAGATCGATTGAAGGACAAAGAGTCAATGAACAAAGGTTGTTTGCTCGTGGAATCGTATTTGTGTGTGAAAGCGTCAAAATAAGGTACGGGGTGATAGAGCATTTGAATTCATGAGTGTAATATATTGTGAGATGAATGGGAAAACCTTATTTCCCAACGATTCATCCGGGGCTTGCTACGTACGGCAGTAGCTCTTTGATAGATAAATTGATTAATTTGAAATATGAGAATTGTGAGGTTAAAATATGAAATAGAAATTTTTATAAGGTGTTAATTGATTTAATTTTCGATACTTGTGTGGTAGTTGATATTTGTTATTATTGTGATGTTGGATGTTGAATGAAATTATGTGTACATGTTTGATTAGATGAAATTATGTAATGTGATAATAAAATATGGATGCATTGTTTGATATATGCTTACGTGATGATAATGATGATTTTTAATTGATAATAGTGATGTTATAAAATTGTGATGAGTTTATACGATGATCATGATTATTTATGATTAATGATATTATAAAGTTGTGATGAAAATATTGAAGTACTCTTAATGGAGTAGTCTAAGCTAGCAGGGGAGAAAATAAATATTGTGAATTTGTGAAGTGAAGATTATTTTGTCATCATATAGGTAGGGCCTGACAAGCCTAGTGATTATGGGGAAGTACAACTGAATGAGCCTGATCGTGGAAGGCTACAGTCGAATTGTAAAGTAAGAATGATAGACCTTTGGTGTACACCTAGTGGGGAATTCCTAAGTGGATTAGTGGGTTATTCCCTAAGGCCAGGAGCTACCGTGCAATACAAGAGTACCCCGACTGTCGCGTATATGTGTCTCGGGTTGAGTTGAGGGGATCTATGAGGACTTGGCCATTCATGAATTGTCCATCCACTCTTGTAGTGGCATAGTATCATAGCCTCCTAACCAAGTACTTCAGAGTTAGAATGGTACCACATTGTGAAGTAGAGTCTAAGCTCATGCATAGCATTGCATTTCCTTGTGATTGTTTTGTTGTGATTGATGTGTTTCAAAGGTAATATTAATTAGATGATTTGATGCATATTATAATGAGATGATTATTTTACTTGGGTGACTTTGATGTTATAGTATGATACTATTTAATTAAATATTTTGATATATCGTAAATTGATTATGATACGGTTCTATTATGATTGTTTGCGTGTTCTTCTTACTCATATTATACTATTAATATGATTTCAAAACTCACCTCGTTCTTTGTTTGTGTTTGACTGGCTGGGCCCTATGTTTGCAAAATCGCAGTTATTACAGGTTGATGAGTCTTGAAGTTCATGTTTGGGAGGAACCCTGTTCTGATAGGTGATACTGGGAATAACGGTTTTAATTTGTATTTTACTTATTTAATTTGAATCAAATTTTATAGGAATATGATATAAATTATTATATATATATATATTATTTTGGGATTTAGGGTGTCACATTAGTGGTATCAGAGCTGGTCTGTCGAAACAGGCCGAATGGGTCGTATGTCGATTCTATGTTACGAATGGGAGTCGTGTCAATTGTGTTTTCTTGTGTAATAATTATTTTCACTATGATGTCTTTCCATTATATAATTGTGTTAAGGGTTATGTGCTTTTGTATTATTATACATATTTTCGAGATTACTAATTAACTATTTATTATTTGCTTACTCTTGTGTGGTAGAGTAACAATTTTAGAAGAAAAACAAAAATTGCGTTTTCATTATGGGCTTACAGAACGACAATTGCTTAAATACGTTCGTATCGCTGGAAAAGCGAAAGGGTCAACTGGTCAAGTTTTACTACAATTACTTGAAATGCGTTTGGATAACATACTTTTTCGATTGGGTATGGCTTTGACTATTCCTCAAGCCCGTCAATTAGTTAACCACAGACATGTTTTCGTTAATGGTCGTATAGTAGATATACCAAGTTATCGTTGCAAACCTCAAGATATTATTACAGCGAAGGATGACCAAAAATCTAGAACTTTGATTCAAAACTCTCTTGAATCATCTCCCCGCGAAGAATTGCCAAACCATTTGACTCTTCATCCATCCGAATATAAAGGATTAGTTAATCAAATAATAGATAGTAAATGGGTTGGTTTGAAAATTAATGAATTGCTAGTTGTAGAATATTATTCTCGTCAGACTTAATCTAATTCAAATAACAAAAATTTTGATCCGAGGATTTCCCCCCCCCTATTCGTGTATAGATGTGGGTATAGGAAAATAGTTATTCCTTGCCCACTTTTTCCACTATTTTCTATATTACAGAAACAAATTGGGAATTAGGGAATCCATATCAAAGTTGGAATTAAGGGTATCCATTGTAATTTCAAACATCGAGGTCAGTAACATTGATGAACTTGGCAAAGGTCCGGAAAGAGAGGGATTCGAACCCTCGGTAAACAAAAAGCCTACATAGCAGTTCCAGTGCTACGCCTTGAACCACTCGGCCATCTCTCCTACTTAATGATTATGCCCAAAAACCCAATGAATCGGGAGGCATTCCTATTTCATTTGCGTAGGCGCATACAATCAATTGAAACTTAAAAAATAGAAAGAAAAGTTTTTATCAACCCCCCCTTCGTAGCCTGCCGTAGGAGAAAGTAATTTGATTAATAAGTCCATTTTTACGTTATTTCGTACTGTATTGTACAATTCCTTTGTTTGGGGGATTCTTTTCTCACGCGAAAAAAAAATGAAATTATAGAATGGATTGCTACCTATGACTAGATCTCGTATAAATGGAAATTTTATTGATAAGACCTTTTCGATTGTAGCCAATATATTATTACGAATAATTCCGACAACTTCTGGAGAAAAAGAGGCATTCAGTTATTACAGAGATGGTGCGATTTGATTATCTTTTTTTTTACCGATCTCAGTCAGAAAAGAAAGATACATTCTTCCGAGAGAAAGAAAAAAATTTTGAAAAAAAAACCAACGCTTGCTGAAGGTGAAGTTTGGAAATAAAAGGATTAATTCCTTCTGTCGTGTATTCCCGATTAATGCAGCCTTATATGCTTGAATTTTAGGTTTATAGTATTAAGCGAAAGGTTATATCTATATCTATGCGGTTAGGTTAATCCTACTCCACTAGTACCAATAGGCGGCATGGGGGAAGAAGCACTACGCTTAGGAATCAACAACACGAGAAAACTTTGTAAAAAAAAAAAAGATTTCCTTTCTTATCGGGATCGGGACTAAAAAAAATGGTTGGGAAAATAAACATCCATCTCGTTTGTATTTTGGATACTCATAGAACCATCGAAGACTGTTGAAGTGGCTAATTCCGGGAAATTTCGCAGCGTTGAGGACAAAGAAATTGTTGAAGTTACTATTTATTCAGTAATAACATACTTGATGTTAAAAAAAGATCTTTTACAGGAAGGTTGGCTAGAAATTTCGTGTAAAAACACTAGTCCCGCTCAGTTGATAATGAGAATATTGCAATCTTTTTTGATTCTATGCATGTTTATCATTATACACATAAAGGAAAGGAGGAGCCGTATGAGATGAAAATCTCACGTACGGTTCTGGAACGGAGATTCTTTGAACCGAATGACGACCGTAACGGATGTCGGCTCAATCTGAAGGAAATTATGCGGAAGCTTTACAGAATTATTATGAGGCTATGCGATTGGAAATTGATCCCTATGATCGAAGTTATATACTTTATAATATAGGCCTTATCCACACAAGTAACGGAGAACATACGAAAGCTTTGGAATACTATTTTCGGGCACTCGAACGAAACCCGTTTTTACCTCAAGCTTTTAACAATATGGCCGTGATCTGTCATTACGTGCGACTATCTCCACTATAGAAAGAAAAAAGAAAAGAACAAATAACTCCGCAAATACTAATAAATATTAGAGAAAAAAAAGAAATAGGCTTTCTACATATATATATCGTTCGAAACAACGATTTTTATCAGCTGTAGCAAAGAAACAAACTTCATAGAAGTCAAAATATGAAGAAATAAAATATATATGCCTAGATTTTTTCTATGGATAAAAGATCTAATTGATAGAGGAAGCACCGTAAAGATCAATTAACAAGGTTTTTAGCCAATACAACAAGAACTGCTTACTTATATGATAATAGATTAGGAATCTACTTATGTAATAAAGTGGATCCCCTAAGGTTTTGAGCAGCGGTGTAGTATCAGATCCCAAAGATAGTAACTCTTTTCTTGATGAGAAAAGAAAAGACTTTCTCAAAGATTCTATAGACATTGATATATTATATATCAAAGTATATGATATATGAAATGGAGATAGTTACCTTTCAGAAAATTCCAATAAGAGTGTTAATGTCGATGTTTTATTCTTCTGAGGGTAGGAGAAAAGATAAAACTAAAATAAAAACAAAGGATTAAATTTTTAATCCAAATTCAAGTTTGAAACTCATGTAATTAAGCTCTTTTCTTGTTGTTAACTCCAGAAAAAAGGAAGATCAAAAGAATTGACTGTTGAGCCGTATGAGTCAGGAAACTCTCAAGTACGGTTCTAAGGGAAGGAATTTACTCACCTATTCCGACCGTGGAGAACAGGCCATTCGACAGGGAGATTCTGAAATTGCCGAATCTTGGTTTGATCAAGCTGCTGAATATTGGAAACAAGCTATAGCCCTTACCCCCGGTAATTATATTGAAGCACAGAATTGGTTGAAGATCACAGGGCGTTTTGAATAAGAACCCTCTGTTTATTATTTTCTTTTTTTTATTCTAATTCTATATGTTCTATTCTACATTCTCTATAGAGAATGTAGAATAGAACATATAGAAAATCTATTATTCTAAATATATATTTATATTGAATTTGTTATCGTTTATTGTTTGTTGTCCCCATGAGTCAAATAAAACATATGATTTCTATAGGAACAACCAACTAAAAAATTTCATGATATCTCTTCTAAAATCGTTCTATTTAATCGGATATTTCATAGAAATAAATGATAAGTATAGTAGAGAATTCTTTTTTTTTTCTGTTATTCAAACTACTTAAATAAAAGAGACCTTCTAAAAACTAAATAGAAATACCCGTATGTTCCCTAGTAATGCTAATAACTGCTCACGTGATTTGAAATAAAGTACCTAAGAATATCTTTTATGTAAGATATGCACGAAATAAAAAAAATGAAATTTGTTCCATCTAGGAACCTATAAGTGAAGTCTGAATAGACCGGGTTGCAAAAAAAAAAAAAAAAAAAAATTTAAGTTAATTAAATTCAAAGTCTAGAAAAGATTTTAGAATAATTAAAAAAGGTCCGTTGAGCGCCTCACTGCTATGTCATAATAGATCCGAACACTTGCCCCGGATTAACTTCCGGATCATAATTGTTCTAGTGAATAACTAAAGAAAATGTAGAAAAGATAGATGGGAGATAGAAGAGAAACAAATTCAATATAAACATCTCCCATAAGTTCACTAATTATGTTTTATGTTGGCGGGTCTCTTTGTATGTGTTGTCCGGAAAGAGGAGGACTCAATGATTATTCGTTCGCCGGAACCAAAAGTCAAAATTTTGGTAGATCCAGAAGTCAAAATTTTGGTAGATAGGGATCCCATAAAAACTTCTTTCGAGCAATGGGCAAAACCTGGTCATTTCTCAAGAACAATAGCTAAGGGACCTGATACTACTACTTGGATCTGGAATCTACATGCTGATGCTCGTGATTTCGATAGCCATACTAGTGATTTAGAGGAGATTTCTCGAAAAGTTTTTAGTGCTCATTTCGGCCAACTCTCCATCATCTTTCTTTGGCTGAGTGGCATGTATTTCCATGGTGCTCGTTTTTCGAATTATGAAGCATGGTTAAATGATCCTACTCACATTCGACCTAGTGCCCAGGTGGTTTGGCCAATAGTAGGCCAAGAAATATTGAATGGTGATGTAGGCGGAGGTTTCCGAGGAATACAAATAACCTCTGGTTTTTTTCAGATTTGGCGAGCATCTGGAATAACTAGTGAATTACAACTCTATTGTACTGCAATTGGTGCATTGGTCTTTGCAGCCTTAATGCTTTTTGCTGGTTGGTTTCATTATCACAAAGCTGCTCCAAAATTGGCTTGGTTCCAAGATGTAGAATCCATGTTGAACCACCATTTGGCAGGGCTACTAGGACTTGGGTCTCTTTCTTGGGCGGGGCATCAAGTACATGTATCTTTACCAATTAACCAATTTCTAAATGCTGGAGTAGATCTCAAAGAGATCCCACTTCCTCATGAATTTATCTTGAATCGAGATCTTTTGGCTCAACTTTATCCAAGTTTTGCCGAGGGAGCAACCCCATTTTTTACCTTGAATTGGTCAAAATACGCGGACTTTCTTACTTTTCGTGGAGGATTAGATCCATTAACTGGTGGTCTATGGCTGACCGATATAGCACATCATCATTTAGCTATTGCAATTCTTTTTCTCATTGCCGGTCATATGTATAGAACTAACTGGGGTATTGGTCATGGTATAAAAGATATTTTAGAGGCTCATAAAGGTCCATTTACAGGACAGGGTCATAAAGGTCTATATGAGATCCTAACAACGTCATGGCATGCTCAATTATCTATTAACCTAGCTATGTTAGGCTCTTTAACCATTATAGTAGCTCACCATATGTATGCTATGCCTCCTTATCCATACCTAGCTACTGACTATGGTACACAATTGTCATTGTGCACACATCACATGTGGATTGGTGGATTTCTTATAGTTGGTGCTGCTGCACATGCAGCCATTTTTATGGTCAGAGACTATGATCCAACTACTCGATACAACGACCTATTAGATCGTGTCCTTAGACATCGCGATGCAATCATATCACATCTCAACTGGGTGTGTATATTTTTAGGCTTTCACAGTTTTGGTTTGTATATTCATAATGATACCATGAGTGCTTTAGGGCGCCCTCAAGATATGTTTTCAGATACTGCTATACAATTACAACCTGTCTTTGCTCAATGGATACAAAATACCCACGCTTTAGCACCTGGCACAACGGCCCCTGGTGCAACAACAAGCACCAG
>JBBPBS010000207.1:8527872-8537872 GCA_037974835.1 Cicer judaicum | reverse complement strand
GGCAGTTTTCTGGATGTTAAATACCATTGGATGGGTTACTTTTTATTGGCATTGGAAGCACATTACATTATGGCAGGGTAATGTTTCACAATTTAATGAATCTTCTACCTATTTAATGGGATGGTTAAGAGATTATCTATGGTTAAATTCTTCACAACTTATCAATGGATATAATCCTTTTGGTATGAATAGTTTATCAGTCTGGGCATGGATGTTCTTATTTGGACATCTTGTTTGGGCTACTGGATTTATGTTCTTAATCTCATGGCGCGGATATTGGCAGGAATTGATTGAAACTTTAGCATGGGCTCATGAACGCACACCTTTGGCTAATTTGATTCGATGGAGAGATAAACCAGTGGCTCTTTCCATTGTGCAAGCACGGTTGGTTGGATTAGTCCACTTTTCGGTAGGTTATATATTTACTTATGCAGCTTTCTTGATTGCCTCTACATCGGGTAAATTTGGTTAATATCATTCTTTATTGTATTGGCAAAAATTTTATTTCTTTGTATGAAGAAGGGGAACCACCTTCTTATATTTCTACATCTCGGATCCGACTTCTATCATTGATACTAATAGGAAATGAATCACCATGGCAAAGAAAAGTTTGATTGAGAGGGAGAAGAAGAGGGAAAAATTGGAACAAAAATATCATTTGATTCGGAGATCTCCAAAAAAACAAATAAGCAAAGCTCAGTCGTTAAGTGAGAAATGGGAACTTCATGGAAAGTTACAATCACTACCGCGTAATAGTGCACCTACGCGTCTTCGTCGACGTTGTTTTTCAACCGGAAGACCGAGAGGTAATTATCGAGACTTTGGATTATCTGGACACATACTTCGTGAAATGGTTCACGAAGGTTTGTTGCCCGGTGCAACAAGATCCAGTTGGTAAGACTTAAAAATTTTCTTCCTTATTTTTATTTATTTTTATGATCAGCGATCATAGGACGGTCCCTTTACCATTCTGTATAAAAGGTTTATTCTATTTGTACAGATATGGTGAAGGGACACATTCAATCTTTGTTTCCATTAATTATAAATTCTTCTTTTTTTCGCGGAGTAGAGCAACTTGGTAGCTCGCAAGGCTCATAACCTTGAGGTCACGGGTTCAAATCCCGTCTCCGCAACATTTTTCCTAAAAACTGGAATTCACGATTAAATGTTTTATAAAATGAAAATAAATATACTATTACTATTCAATACATACTAGTACTAGTAAATATATAATAACTAACCGGCGGATAGCGGAAATCGAACCCGCGTCTTCTCCTTGGCAAGGAGAAATTTTACCATTCAACTATATCCGCATTTTTATTTTTATTGTACTTGATACTTTATATATCAATTCTATTTGTGTAGAGCAGTGTCTGATATCTATTAAAGGTAATATAAAAAATAGAAATCTATATATATATTATATATAATATAATCGATTTATTACAAATCTATAAAAATAAAAGATATGGAATATCTATATATCTTTCTATTCGATAATGGAATTCAAATTAGTATTCTATATATATATATTTTTATTTATATATTTTTTTAAATATTAATAAAAAGTAATTCTAAATTTATAGAATATAAAAAATAAATTCGAATATATTAACCTATATAATATGAATATTGTATTTTTGTATTTTCTTATCTTCTTTTTAGTTTTACTATAGATATATATCTATTAAGTATAAGATATAAGAGTTTTTTAATAGAAGAAGTTTGACCCCTCCCTATAATAATAATAATGTTTTCGTTTTCTTTATTTGTGGGGTCTTATATCTTCCATGTTAATGTGCCTCACAACCCGAAATAATTCGGGGGGAGGGGTCATTTCGTTTTTTGATCTAGAATGAATAGTTTCAAGAGATGAGAGAATTAAGAATACCCACTAGAAATACTAATCCAATCCATAATGATGTACCGGAAAATACAACATTTTTGTTACTTGACCAACCATCAGGAGAAGCAAATACAACAGGTACACTAATCAATAAAATGGATGAAGTAGCAATTAATGCAAAAACAGCTAATTGAAAAGCAATAGTCATGTTTCTAATCCTCCAATTTACCAACAAAAGAACTATACCATTTGATCCCCCAACCCCTTGACCCCTTAAAAAATTTCTAATAATGTAATAAAAAATCCATTATGGAGGGTTTTATCATGAATCCATTGATTTTATATCACACCCCCTTTTCAGGCATGGATCGAGGAGTTTTTTTTTTTCTTCAGAAATTAAGGGCATGCTGGATCATGCATATATATACGGATAGAGAACTAGACCAATAGATTCACACTGGGTATCTTTACCATTTATCTATCGATAGAGAAAAGGGTATTAATTCGTATGGTCATGTTCTATTGAGTGGAATAAAGATAAAATAGAAATTAGCTTTTGGAGAGATGGCTGAGTGGTTGATAGCTCCGGTCTTGAAAACCGGTATAGTTCGAAACAAAGAACTATCGAGGGTTCGAATCCCCCTCTCTCCTTTTTCTTGGTGACCGGTTTTTTTTTAGATTAGCTCCGTTTTTTGGGGCTCGGCTAAGTGGTGATATAGCGGAGCCCCAAAAAAGATTAGATATAAATGAATTGAAAAAAAAAAAAATACTTTTTCAATATAATCTCCTCGATTCAACCCAATATGTATACTAAAATCAAAGTGATTCCTACGTCAAGCATAGGATTTCATGTCTCAATTAAGAGGAGTCATGGAAAGAACAGGCTCAAAATCTCGATCAATTCCTTTTTCAAATCCTGCAGCAGCTGCGCGAGCTCTTCCCGCGTGCCATAAATGACCTACGAATAGGAAGAATCCTAGAACAAAATGAGAAGTAGCTAACCAACTTCTAGGAGAGACATAATTGACTGCATTAATCTCTGTAGCTACGCCACCAACGGAATTTAAAGAACCTAAAGGAGCATGAGTCATATATTCCGCGGAACGACGTTCTTGCCAAGGCTGTATGTCTTTTTTCAGTCTACTCAAGTCCAAACCATTAGGACCCCTTAGAGGTTCTAACCAGGGAGCACGCAGATCCCAAAAACGCATAGTTTCTCCCCCAAAAATAACTTCTCCAGTCGGGGAACGCATTAGATATTTACCCAGACCGGTAGGTCCTTGAGCCGATCCTACATTAGCTCCAAGACGTTGGTCTCTAACTAGAAAAGTAAATGCTTGAGCCTGAGAAGCTTCTGGTCCAGTCGGACCATAAAACTCACTAGGATAAGCAGTATTATTAAACCAGACAAAGCAACAAGCTATAAAACCAAAAACGGCTAAAGCACCTAAACTATAAGACAAGTAAGCTTCTCCAGACCATACTAGTGCACGGCGAGCCCACGCAAAGGGCTTGGTTAATATATGCCAGATTCCACCAAGTATACAAATGGAACCCAACCATACATGTCCTCCAATTATGTCTTCCAAATCATCCACACTAACAATCCATCCTTCTCCCCCAAAAGGAGATTTTAGTAAATAACCGAATATAATACTTGGACTAAGGGTTAAGTTTGTAATTTTTCTTACATCTCCCCCTCCTGGAGCCCAGGTATCATATATACCTCCAAAATAAGAAGCCTTAAATACTAGAAGAAAAGCTCCTATACCTAACAATATTAAGTGAATACCTAAAATAGTAGTCATTTTATTTCTATCTTTCCATACATAACCAAAGAATGGAAAAGATTCTTCAAGAGTTTCAGGTCCCAGAAGTGCATGATAAATACAGCCAAAGCCCAATACTGCAGAGGAAATTACGTGAAGTACTCCAGACACAAAGTATGGGAAGGTATCTATAACTTCCCCTCCAGGACCTACCCCCCAACCTAGAGTAGCTAGATGGGGAAGTAAAATTAAGCCTTGTTCATACATGGGCTTCTCAGGTACGAAATGAGCGACTTCAAATAGGTTCATTGCTCCAGCCCAGAATACTATTAATCCGGCATGGGCTACATGGGCCCCCAGTAGTTTACCGGATAAATTGATAAGTCGGGCATTCCCGGCCCACCAAGCAAAACCGGTAGTTTCTTGGTCACGACCAGTTAAAGCTAAAGTTCCATTAAAGAGCGTTTCCACGTGGTAGAACCTCCTCAGGGAATATAAGGTTTTCATGAGGCTGATCTTGAGCCGCCATCCACGCACGAATACCTTCGTTTAAGAGAATATTTTTGGTGTAAAAAGTCTCAAATTCAGGATCTTCCGCTGCGCGGATTTCTTGAGAAACAAAGTCATAGGCACGTAGGTTCAGGGCCAGACCGACTACTCCAAGAGCACTCATCCATAAACCAGTTACTGGTACAAATAACATAAAGAAATGTAACCAACGTTTATTGGAAAAAGCAACCCCAAAGATTTGGGACCAAGAGCGGTTAGCGGTAACCATTGAATAAGTTTCTTCCGCTTGCGTTGGGTTAAAAGCACGGAATGTATTTGCGCCATCACCATCTTCAAATAAAGTATTTTCTACGGTAGCACCATGAATAGCGCATAGTAGGGCAGCGCCCAATACACCAGCAACCCCCATCATATGAAATGGGTTCAATGTCCAATTATGAAACCCTTGGAAAAAGAGAATGAATCGAAATATAGCTGCTACACCAAAACTAGGTGCAAAGAACCAACCAGACTGACCCAGTGGATAAATAAGGAATACAGAAACAAAAACAGCAATTGGACCGGAGAATGCGATTGCATTATAAGGCCGCAATTGAACAGATCGAGCAAGTTCAAATTGACGTAACATAAAACCTATTAATCCGAAAGCACCGTGGAGAGCAACAAAAGTCTACAGACCACCTAATTGACACCAACGGGTAAAATCTCCCTGTGCTTCAGGACCCCAAAGTAACAACAAAGAGTGTGCTAAACTATTAGCAGGAGTAGAGACTGCAGCAGTTAAGAAGTTACAACCTTCCAAATAGGAACTTGCTAATCCATGAGTATACCATGAAGTTACAAAGGTGGTACCTGTGAACCAACCCCCCACGGCGAAATAGGCGCAAGGAAAAAGCAATAGACCAGACCAACCCACAAAAACGAAACGGTCCCTCCGTAACCAGTCATCCATAATATCAAATAAATCATTTTGATCTTTGGTAAATTTACCAAGAGCGATAGTCATAGTCATCCTCCTATTCAACTACTTCAACCATTTCCGAACACCTCCTAGCATTTTCCGGGATGGAATCTTCGAGTCTTTTTTCATTTTACATATGATATGATTTCTCGTAGACTGTCCCTTCTTTTCTACTGGGTTTCGAATAGAAAAATCCTTTTTTTGTCGATTGATATCTAATCTATATAGAATCCCTGAACTTCATTTGGTTATTCCTTTCTATTCTCTTTAAAATTCCCTAAATCATGAATTGGGAATTGAATTGTCTTATGACTCGTAAATGCTATAAATAAATTATTTATAGAGCTGTTCCAGAAACAAATGATCGCTTTTATCACTCTCGTTCCCAACGGATCCCCAGATATACTACTCTCCTTTTATCAAATAATCTTATCTTATTCTTGAATGTTGTTCGTGAAATATAAAAAAGGTTTTTTTATATTGTGTATGTCTAGGAAACAACTAGAGGATCCTATTTTTTCTTTCTATTTTACAATAATTTTTTTTATTGTCTTCTTTGTTCTTTTTTTGTTTCGTTCATATGAAAAAAATCCCCAAGTATACTTTTTTGCAGATCCAGGTAAGAAATTCAAATATTTTTTTCTATTTATTTTTTTTATCTATCTGTCAAATTTTTAAATATTCTATCGAATTTTATTTCTATCGAATTTGAATATCAGAATAGTAGATATAGTTATGATTCAATGGGTTAGGTCCACTTACTTTTTTTAGAATCTTTCGCATTTTTTTATTGAACCAAAATAGCAATATCTGACAATTAAAGGAAATATGTCTAAATATATATATATAGATAGATAGCTAAAGAATACTATTTAAATTTCTAACTAGAATTCCTTTACTCTATTCGAATTGATTCGAATGATAACAATAAATAACTTATTAGATTAGAATTAAAATTCGATTTTTTCATGAAATGAAACTATTCTTTAGTTTTTTTTAATTATAAACGGAAACTTCTTACAAATATCACGAATATCTCTATTCTTACTTCAAACAGGAAAATTACTGTTGTCATTTTATGACAAAAAAAGCCCCTTATCGGATTTGAACCGATGACTTACGCCTTACCATGGCGTTACTCTACCACACTGAGTAGTTGGAATTGCGTTTAGAAGAAAAAAATAATAAATTCTTAGATAATAAATTCTTACCTAAGTGAGTAAATAAACCATGAAATTACTTGTTAAGATTTGAGTTAATTTTAATTGTTGACAAGATTATGTTAGTTACTTGTTTCTTATTGCTTGTCTATTGAACTATGATTTTTGCAATCTTGTTTTATATTAATAGTTGGAAGTAATAATTTTGATTGAGGTAATCTTAGTTATCAAATGTCATACCTCACTAGTTAGTTGTTTTAAAGTTCGAATTTCACCTTAATCAATTTAAAATATTTAATTTTGATGTGTATTTGTTTAAAGTGTTTGATCTAATAAATAATTGATTGAAATATTGATTTTCGTATGGATTATATGTTTAAAACTTCAAGTATTGACTTTTACTAGGCACAAATTATTATTATTCTGTTGAAACTCAATTTAGAAAAAAGAAAAGATGTTTCGTTCTAAACTTTGAGTTAGATAGGAAATATGTTTCTTACGTTTAAAGTTTTAATTTTGACCAAAAAGTTTCTTATTTTTATTTTATGTTGGCTTGTGTTAAAAAAAATCAAAAATTGATTTTAAATCGTGAATGTTAACTTTAAATCACTTGAAAGTGTTGATGGTTGTATCTAGATGAGTAGAGTTTTGATATTGGTTTTGAAAACAATTTAGAATGTTCGTCATGATTTAGATAGTATGAAATTCATATTATTAGCAATATTAATTCTTGAATATTAGAGGTTGGTAGAATTTATTATTTTAAAAAAAAAATGAAATTTTGAAGGAGTTAAAGTTTATTTATTTTGTTTGATAAAACTAACTTTTGTTTGAATTACTCTTGATTATTTAAAAAAAAAAGAAATTAATTTGAGTTGAGTTTTTGTTGATTTATAAAATAACAATAATTTTATGCTACTGATTTTATTTAATGTTTAAAACACATTAAAACATACATTATGTTTTAGTTTTTCTTGTTTTTAAAAAAAATAAAAAATCAAAAGAGTTGTTGTTTAGGGGGTTGGTGTGAATATTGAATCGTGATGGTGTTCGGATATTTATTTGAAATGATTGATTTTCTTGATTATGATATTATGAACTCATTAGAGTTTGACTCGATGTTAGAGTTTTAGAGTTTAAGAACTTTTCAGTGATTTACAATAATACTAATGATAAAATGTCTACTAATTGAGAAAGAGAAAGAAAAAAAAAAAGAGAACAAAATTTTTAAAAATATTCTCAATAGTGAAATTCTTTTTGAAAAATTATCTAAATTTTGGATTCTATAATTGATGTATTTTACAAGTAGATTTTTTTTTTGTTTTGTTATATGAATTAACATAACAAAATGGTACGCATCAGATTTGTATGTGTAGAGTGTATCATGTATATTGATATGTGTAGAGTGCATCATGTAAATTGGTATGCGTATAGAAACTAAAAATTTATTTTATCAATTTTTTTTTATTAATTATAAAATTGCAATTTTTATTTAAGACTCAATTTTTAAGATTAGAACAAAACTTCAAAATCTTTAAAATTGATGATGTGTTATGTTTTGGACCAATTTGGTGGCTTGATAGAAACTGAGGGATGTATCTATAAACATGTTGAGTAGTTAGTGTGTGAGGAGACTATTATTTTGTAGATTTATGAATTAGTGTAATTCATTATCATTATCATATGTCTTATGTTTTGTGTCATGTGCACTACTTTAATGTATATAAATATACAATTTTTCTAAGTTTGATAAAATAAGAAAATAAATTGGAACTATTTTAGAAGTGTTAATTAATCGTAAAATTCCCTATCTATTCATCTATATAGTTTAAATTTTATTTCAAAATATCAGTTGAAAATAATAATTTTTACAGTGATTAATTATTTAGAAATGTGTTATTGATGATTAAAGTAGGAATGAATTTTTAGAAATTTTATACATTTTAAAAATAAATGTGATTTATTCTATTTGTATTGTATTTAGAAACATGATTTATCTTAGTTGTTTTATTTAGACTTTAATTATTGAAAAATAATTTAAAGGAAAATCTTGGTGCTATATTTTGGATTAATTATTTGAATGTGTATATAGTTATGTAAATATTAAATTGTTTGTGATTCAAGTGTTCTAATTGTTGGGAATTGGTGTATAGAATTAGAGTAGTCGAGAGCATCTAAATGTTAAATAGTTTTATATTCCTTCAATTGAATTATTGGTTATATATTGATGTTAGTGACTTTTCTTTTGTTGGTGTAACTAGTAGTAAATTACAAATAAATTATTGTGAAGGTGTAATAAATTGAATTTTTAACTTGAAGTAAGGAGTAGGAGTTGTGGCACCGCCTCGCACTCCTGAACCACCGTTAAAGATACTTTTAATTACCCATATTTGAATTTGAATGATTGCAGTTATAGTCCTTAAGTAGTTGACTACGTGAGTAGGAGGGACTAGCTACCCCGATGACTCATCGTCAATAAAAGAGACAACGATAACTCATTATTTTCTTAGAAGTACCTTTTAATTTTATTTTACAATAACTAAAAAAGTATGTTCATTGCTTATATCAATTGAATGAATTTATTTATTAAATATATGTTATTAGGGAATAGTATCTCTATCATTATTTTTTCCTTAATTATATATATAATATGTTTTTATAGAGTAATTGATTGTAATTCTATTATAGTGCATTAAGTTGTTAGATGTGTTTGATATTTTAAAAATTTAATCTCTTTGTCAAGTCTAAGTTAAATTTGTTAAATGTTTCGTGATATGATTTAGACTTTATTTTAAGAATTAAAAACTAGTAATATTTGGTTTGAAAGAAATAGTTGAAATTGACAACATACTTGGAATGTGTTTCATTTAACGAAACTAAATTAACTACGTTATTATTGACAAAATCTATATGTTATGTTTTATATGTAAATTATAGTGAGTAACTCTATGGTATTGTATTTCATAATTGAATGATAAATGTTGTGTGTTTAATTGGTTTATAGTGTCATGTCGTTAGTCTATCATGCTATGTTAGTTGATTTTCTACATGTTGTGCTTAATTGGAGATTGAATGTCTTAAATATATTTATAGACTAAGTTTGAATCTTGAGGGTGGTAAGTTAGATATTAGTTCACTCACCGCAAATTTCGAGGACGAAATTCTTTAACAAGGGGAGAATTGTAACACCCTAAATTTGATAATAAACTATTTTATTAATTAAATAGGATTTTAAATAATTAATTTGATGTTAAAATTATTTTAAAATATATGTTGATAAATTTCGTGAGTAATTTTTGTTATGAGGATGTTTTCTATGATGTGTTGGTTTGATAGATGTTATATTTAATGAGCAATATAAATAATAAATATTTATTTTATTATTCTATATATTTTTCTAAAAATAATAGTATTTTAGTGTAATATTTAAATATAAAAATAAAATATTTTATGCGATTTTACGTGTATATACGTGTACCTAATTAATGTAATATTTTTCTGTGCATTAGATTGATATTAAGTATGTACATAGTTATATTTCAATTATTTATAACTACTTTCTATTTTAAATTATTTAATTTATAAATAACTATTTTGAGATGTTAGAAATATTGTGATTGATTTCCTTTACTTTTATGTATAACATATGACATGACGATTTTATACATCTTTATTGTGATTTAGTAATTAATATAAATTGTTAATGTTATATTTATTTATCGTTTTGACTATTTTATAAAGATGATAGTATTTT
>JBBPBS010000207.1:8510801-8527363 GCA_037974835.1 Cicer judaicum | reverse complement strand
TTGATTTCCTTTACTTTTATGTATAACATATGACATGACGATTTTATACATCTTTATTGTGATTTAGTAATTAATATAAATTGTTAATGTTATATTTATTTATCGTTTTGACTATTTTATAAAGATGATAGTATTTTTATGGGTTGATTTTGAGAAATATTATAGTAATAATTATAGTTATTTTAAAAATGTGTTTTATGGGTTAGATCCATTAAGAAGAATAAAACCTAATTAAACATATTGTTAAATAAATAAATAAATATCCATATAATTGTTTCTTTAAAATAAATAGATAAATAAATAATAATGATACATTAAAATATATAGGACAAGCTAAATTGTAGAATCCGATTGATATATGTAAGGTAGGCATGGGCTGTTAACTAATTTTACAAATATTTAGATGAATTTGTTATGTAGGCATGGTTGTTAACTAATTTTACAAATATTTAGATGAATTTGTTAGGTAGACATGGCTGTTAACTAGTTTTACAAATATTTAGATGAATTTGTTAGGTTTTGCTGCTTGTTTTCTATCCGCCGCTTTCCAAAACAAAAACATAAATAAAGAGACCTTGTGAACCCTGATTTGTACTAAAATAAAACAAAACAAAGAAAAGGGAAGGGAGTTGAATGAGAAGCCGTAGAACCCAAGGGTAAACACAACAACAACCTATCGTTTTTGACACCGGTGATCGATAACTGTTCCGTAAAAGCTTCTCCATTTTCATCCAAATTTGAGTATGTTATTTCATTCATTTAACTCATCAATTAAACATAATTTTCCAGATTTTTAACAACCCCAATTTCTATCTAAAATACCCAACTTCTTCGTTTGTAGAATTCGTTATTTTGCACCGTTCTCCTTCACTGTAAGTCCGATTTGAGTGAAACCAACGCCAAAACGACCATATGAAACGTGGCTATAATATTCACTGATTCATTTTCTGATTTATGGTAATTTTCTTTGACCAATTTTCGAATTTAGTTTTTAGAATATCTTATCATAATTTATTTTTAACATTTACCCATAAATTGCCGAGTTAGATCGATTGAAGGACAAAGAGTCAATGAACAAAGGTTGTTTGCTCATCGAATCGTATTTGTGTGTGAAAGCGTCAAAGTAAGGTAAGGGGTGAGAGACCTTGGGTGTACACCTATTGGGGAATTTGTAAGTGGATTAGTGGGTTATTCCCTAAGGTCGGGAGCTACCGTGCAACACAAGAGTACCCCGACCGTCGCGTATATGTGTCTCGGGTTGAGTTGAGGGGATCTATGAGGACTAGGCAATTCATGAATCATCCGTCCACTCTTGTAGTGGCATAGTATCATGGCCTCCTAGCCAAGTACTTCAAAGTTAGAATGATACCATATTGTGAAGTTGAGTCTAAGCTCATGCATAGCATTGCAATTCCTTGTGATTGTTTTGTTGTGATTGATGTGTTTCAAAGGTATTATTAATTAGATGATTTGATGCATATTATAATGAGATGATTATTTTACTTGGGTGACTTTGATGTTATAGTATGATACTATTTAATTAAATATTTTGATATATCGTAAATTGATTATGATACGGTTCTATTATGATTGTTTGCGTGTTCTTCTTACTCATATTATACTATTAACATGATTTCAAAACTCACCTCGTTCTTTGTTTGTGTTTGACTGGCTGGGCCCTATGTTTGCAAAATCGCAGTTATTACAGGTTGATGAGTCTTGAAGTTCATGTTTGGGAGGAACCCTGCTCTGATAGGTGATACCGGGAATAACGGTTTTAATTTGTATTTTACTTATTTAATTTGAATCAAATTTTATAGGAATATGATATAAATTATTATATATATATATATATATTATTTTGGGATTTAGGGTGTCACATTAGTGGTATCAGAGCTGGTCTATCCAAACAGGCCGAATGGGTCGTATGTCGATTCTATGTTACGAATGGGAGTCGTGTCAATTGTGTTTTCTTGTGTAATAATTATTTTCACTATGATGTCTTTCCATTATATAATTGTGTTAAGGGTTATGTGCTTTTGTATTATTATACATATTTTCGAGATTACTAATTAACTATTTATCATTTGCTTACTCTTGTGTTATAGATAATAAATTCTTACCTAAGTGAGTAAATAAACCATGAAATTACTTGTTAAGATTTGAGTTAATTTTAATTGTTGACAAGATTATGTTAGTTACTTGTTTCTTATTGCTTGTCTATTGAACTATGATTTTTGCAATCTTGTTTTATATTAATAGTTGGAAGTAATAATTTTGATTGAGGTAATCTTAGTTATCAAATGTCATACCTCACTAGTTAGTTGTTTTAAAGTTCGAATTTCACCTTAATCAATTTAAAATATTTAATTTTGATGTGTATTTGTTTAAAGTGTTTGATCTAATAAATAATTGATTGAAATATTGATTTTCGTATGGATTATATGTTTAAAACTTCAAGTATTGACTTTTACTAGGCACAAATTATTATTATTCTGTTGAAACTCAATTTAGAAAAAAGAAAAGATGTTTCGTTCTAAACTTTGAGTTAGATAGGAAATATGTTTCTTACGTTTAAAGTTTTAATTTTGACCCAAAAGTTTCTTATTTTTATTTTATGTTGGCTTGTAGGAATATGATATAAAGTATTATATCTTATAGGAATATGATATAAAGTATTATATCTTATAGGAATATGATATAAAGTATTATATATATATTATTTTGGGATTCAGAGTGTCACATCATGCAATATTGACATAAATTAATACACAAAAATTCCATAGATATCTAAATCATATTTTAGTCCTCATTGTTACTAGTCATATATTTCAAATTAATTACTAGTCAGAATTACAGCATTCCAAATCATCTCACCTTATATGTTATACTCATTAAATCAAACATTCTCTCACCCATTTACTTCAATTGGAACTTTCACCAAACATAACAATCTCTACGACAACAACGAATCCAAACAACTTGACGTGCTCACTTCTTTTTCTTTGTAATAGGGGCGAGAAATAACTGAAAAAGGCTAAATAAATATGCAAATATAAACCCATGTAGATCAATTATAATTATTTTAACCTTCTAAGCGATGATAAGTTCCATTGTAATTAAATCACACAATTGTGAACTCGAGAAAAAATATACAACCTAACATTATCGTCATTTTCCTGTTGAGCTTGAACTTAAGGACGATCAATTATTAACTATTTGTAATGTATACTTTAATATGTATTTTATAATACATATTAAAGAATACTTTAATATATATATATATATATATATATATATATATATATATATATATATATATATACGTCTATGTAAATTGAATTATATGATTAAAATTAATAATTGTTATATCATTTTTGTTTAAAGAAAAAATATAGGCTAAAGAGAGTTAGAAGTTTAAAATAGAATTTAATATTTTCAAAATTAAAAATACAGTACTCACATAATAATTAAATACAATAATGCAAATTAAACATAACTCAGAAAGTGTATTATGATTAAAATAAAATTAATATTTATCAAATAAATAAAAACTTTGGTTATATAATTGAAGCATAGTTTATTTAAAAATACAAAACTAAAATTTGAATTTAATGGAAATTATATTTATTTTTTATTTTTAACATAATTTGGTTTTTAATAAATCGTATACAATCAAGTCTATTTATAGAGAGAAGAGATATAAATGTATAGCACAATTGTATTAATTAAATAAGTTGAATTTATTTTATTTATCGGACTAAAACTATTGAGATAAAGCAAAGTTTGCCAAATCGAAAATAAATATTAAACACAAAAATTTAACAAACATAATTTGTAATTAGTTATATATATAAACAAAAGTTTACTAAATTTAATAGTATAAAATTGATAATTGAAATTCAAAGTCCTTGGCCCTAAAATCCCAAGGAAAGAAGATGAACTCTAAGGCTTTGTCAGCCATTGAAGAAACGGATAAAATTGAATGGGAAAATCATAGTGAAGAATCAGATGATGAAGACTTGCACTTTATACGAAATTACACACATATTTCTCTAACAATATTTTGACAATAAATTTAGATTTGTTGTTCCACTTTTTCTTAATTGTTTTTACTATTAAGTAAGCAACGAGTTAAATTAAAATGTTAGTTGCAACTATTTTTAATATCATTAAAACAACACTCATTTTGTCTTACCATTTTTAATACTATATTTCGTATCCTATCTAAATGATCCAACTTAGATTAATTTCTTACTCAATCATTTTAAAAATATAGTTACACGATAATATATATTAAAATACTTTTAAAATTATGAATACTAAACTTAATATATAGGTTGTGTTTAAAGGATGGTCTTCATTATGGATTTATTTGAAAAATTATTATTTTTGATTTGATGCATCATACCCACACATTTGAGAGAGATTTATTTTTTAGCTCGACTTTTGAGTTAGTGATGAATGTTTAGCAATTAGTATTTCTTTAAAATAATATAGTACTTAGAAAAATGTAAAATTTAACATATTATTAATTAACATTATAATTTTGACAAATTATTTGATTCATCATATAGACCATTAATAATTAATATAATATTTACTTTATATTTATTAATATAATTTAATGCGTAGATATTTTTTTTTACGTAATACTTTATTTTTCTATTTATACAAAATCTTTAATGAGTGAAATATTATATAACACATTAAATTATAATTCGGTTGATCAAACTTTTAAACATTTTTTTAAAAGTTTAATATCCTACTATGTCATTAAAATATAACTAAAAGTTTAACATAATAATTCAATGAGTAAAACATAATATATGAATTAGTTGACTTTAAATTTTCGAAAATATTCTACATATTCTTAAATGTGTGTTTTTAAACCCATCTATAATAATTACTCAAATAAACTCAATTGAAAATAATACTCTACAAACAAAATCAATAAGTTTTATTATTTTTGAAATTTTAAATCTAATTCACCTTAATAATAATAAATTATTGTCTATATATCTTGCGCAATCCGTTGGACACATTCTAGTTTTTTTTTTTTTGCTTGTCAATTTTTAATTGGTTGTGTTTTGAAGCTGATATTTTAGTGGAGTGACCATCTAAGAAATTTTCACAACAACGTAAAAACTGAATATTTGATATCATTGTCAAAAAGTCAATATATAAAATCTCAAACAATTATTTCTTTAGGTCTCTTTTAGTGTCATTGTAAAATATTTTCACTTAGACATCTAATAAAATTTTACCATATATATATATATATTTGTGTAGTCGGTTACAAAATAATATTATGACATATTTAAATTGTGAAAAAATCTGATTTTTTTCCATTAAGCTAAAAATATATGAAAATCTAATTGTAGCAAATATTAACTTTTAAGCTTTTGATACATAAGTGTTAATCATGTCACATTCCAGAATTGACAATCATCAATGTATTTCTTATTTAGGGTTTGGAAATGTACTCAAGATGACGTTTTTCAATGATTATAAATGGAGAACAACATAGATTTTCTAATCAAACTTAATTATACAAAGAGAAATACAATATTTATAAGATATTTAAGAAAAATGTCAAAGAGTGAGATGAAAAATGTTGTTATGATTATGGTCATAATTATGGCAATGAATATGTTTATTTTTGTTCTTGTCAATGAAACTTCTTCACTAACAACACCTGCACATGAAAATGCAGATAGTAGAATTGGTGTATTGCTTTGCCTTGGCAAGTGTGGTTTGAAATGTGCAAGTGACATAGGAAATCCTACATCATTTGTAGGTTGTCTTACTACTTGTAGATTAAATTGTCATAAGAACTCATCACAAAATGCACATGATTGTACTACAAATTGTGCTTAATCGAAGTCCAATAATATTGGTATTGGTATGTTTATTCTTTCTCGCTTTTATATTATATATTGGTATGATTATCAATCTAATACTATAAATTAATACAGTTGGCTTAAATCATGATGTTTCTTACATATTGATATTTTATTTTTTCAGATCCACATAACATTAATGGAATCATAAATTTATGTTTGGAAACTTGCAAGGACAAATAATGTATATTACTACATGTATGTAACACTACAAAAATCAAAAATCGGTTGACCTAATTAACTGTATTATTACTCTTGTGGCAATAAATAAACTTTTTCTCTCTTTCTTATTATATGTATATATGTGGGGGATGAGATCAAATGACACTAAGGTGTCAAATTAAACTTTGACGATATATCTTGTCCATTTTATTAGTTTTGATCTCAAAGATTACGTTAATCCACTCAAAACTCATGTGATTCCCTCTCCCTCTTAAACTTTTTCTCAAGTCTGAGCATTAGATCGACATATGTGGCGACTATCTTTGAACACTCTTATTGTCAATCTTGAGCCAATTTTTATGGTGATATTATGAAATAGAGATGAACAACAAAATATTGAAACCTTTCATGATGTCTCAGTGCTTTGGCAGTAATCTTATATCATCCTCAATCTCAGCACAACAATTACTATGTTTTGATCACTTTTCATTTAACCACTTTTGTAATTGTCTGAAATTCACATATCAGATATTTTGTGATTTGTATTGAAACTTGATTTAATCTAAACTTTATCGAAATAATTGATGTCTTCTTGTTCAACAAAATTTTGAAATGAAAACCAAACCAAATGCAACTTATTTGATTGAATCTTAGCTCAATTATCAGCGCCTTTGAAATTATATCTTCTTTTCTATGTCTATTTTTTGCTTTTACATTTTAGCAGCATTAGTGTATGCTTTTGATATTTACGACATTAATACAAAGGTTGACAATTGTTTATCCTTCTCATTCATCTCATCAAGTAGATATGGTACACACTTAATTTTTTGAAGGCTTATAGTTTCAATTAATAAATGACACTAAACATACGTTTCATTAAGGTTGTCTTTCCATTTTGAAAGTTTTATTTTGGCCAAATCGTGTTTTCTCTGGGAGTTAATTAACAAGTGAAACAAAAAGGATGACACACCAAAAAGAGCTTAATCTTCAATAAAAAATAATCGACACTACATGGTGTTATATTCTTAACAATGAAAGAGTAAAAATAGCAGAAGAGCAAACATGAGACCTAGTGCAACAAAAATCAAGTAGAAAAAGACTTGATAAACTGTTCATCGAATAGAGACATAGAGGCAAACAACAATTAGGATTTTCAAGAGTGGAACAAGTCGCGCATGTGAAATCCTAAACATGTAGTGCATTCAAGTAAAGTCATAATTTCATTAAAGGAAACAAGAACACTCAAATGCACATCGTCCATACAATAACCATTAGCATTGGAATTCACAAAAATCAAATATCATGCAATATTGACATAAATTAAAACACAAAAATTCCATAGATAACTAAATTATATTTTAATCCTCATTGTTACTAGTCATATATTTCTAATTAATTACAAGTCAGAATTACAGCATTCCAAATCATCTCACCTTATAATTTATACTCATTAAATCAAACATTCTCTCACCCATTTACCTCAATTGGAACTTTCACCAAACATAACAATCTCTACGACAAGAACGAATCCAAACAACTTGACGTGCTCACTTCTTTTTCTTTGTAATAGGGGCGAGCAATAACCGAAAAAGGCTAAATAAATATGCAAATATAAACCCATGTAGATCAATTATAATTATTTTAACCTTCTAAGCGATGATAAGTTCCATTGTAATTAACTCACACAACTGTGAACTCAAGAAAAAACATACAACCATACAATATCGTCATTTTCCTGTTGAGCCTGAACTTAAGGACGATCAATTATTAACTATTTGTAATGTATACTTTAATATGTATTTTATAATACATATTAAAGTATACTTTAATATATATATATATATACACACGTCTATGTAAATTGAATTATATGATTAATATCAATAGTTGTTATATCATTTTTGGTTAAAGAAAAAATATAGGCTAAAGAGAGTTAGAATACTTTTAAAATACTTTTAAAATTATATATTAATATTTATTAAGATACTTTTAAAATTATGAATACTAAACTTAATATATAGGCTGTGTTTAAAGGATGGTCTTCATTATGGATTTATTTGAAAAATTATTATTTTTGATTTGATGCATCATACCCACACATTTGAGAGAGATTTATTTTTTGGCTCGACATTTGAGTTAGTGATGAATGTTTAGCAATTAGTAATTCTTTAAAATAACATAGTAATTAGAAAAATATAAAATTTAACATATTATTGATTAACATTATAATTTTGACAAATTATTTGATTTCTCATATAGACCATTAATGATTAATATAATATTAACTTTATATTTATTAATATAATTTAATGCGTAGATATTTTTTGTTACATAATACTTTATTTTTCTATTTACACAAAATCTTTAATGAGTGAAATATGATATAACACATTAAATTATAATTGGGTTGATCAAACTTTTAAATATTTTTTTAAAAGTTTAATATCCTACTATGTCATTAAAATATAACTAAAATTTTAACATAATAATTCAATGTGTAAAACATAATATATGAATTAGTTGACTTTATATTTTCGAAAATATTCTACATATTCTTAAATGTGTGTTTATAAACCAATATATAATAATTACTCAAATAAACTCAATTGAAAATAATACTCTACAAACAAAATCAATAAGTTTTATTATTTTTGAAATTTTAAATCTAATTCACCTTAATAATAATAAATTATAGTTTATATATCTTGCGCAATCCGTGCGACACATTCTAGTTTTTTTCTTTTTGCTTGTCAATTTTTAATTGGTTGTGTCTAGAGGCTGATATTTTAGTGGAGTGACCATCCAAAGAATTTTTCACAACAAAATAAAAACTGAATATTTGATATCTTTGACAAAAAGTCAATATATCAAATCTCAAACTATTATTTCTTTAGGTCTCTTTTAGTGTCATTGTAAAATATTTTCACTTAGACATCTAATAAAATTTAACCATATATATATATATATTTGTGTAGTCGGTTACAAAATAATATTATGACATATATAAATTGTGAAAAAATCTGATTTTTTTTCCATTAAGCTAAAAATATATGAAAATCTAATTGTAGCAAATATTAACTTTTAAGCTTTTGATACATAAGTGTTAATCATGTTGTGACACCCTAAATCCCAAAATAATATATATAATAATTTATATCATATTTCTATAAAATTTGCAGCGGATAAATTAAATTAAATTTTCAAAAAAAATAAAAACTTTTGTAACTAATTTAGGATATCACGTTTCTCAAAGCACACATGCAACAATTCAAATTTTATTACTCAAATAAAACAATTTAATCTTAATGAACTTGATTTAAGTATAATGACTTGATTTATTTCTAAAAACTTACTAGTACTTCTAAGGTTTTCATACAAAAATTTGATTCAAATTAAATAAGTAAAATACAAATTAAAACCCTTATTCCCAGTATCACTTATTAGAGCGGGGTTCCTCCCAAACTTGAACTTCAAGACTCATTAACCTGTAATAACTGCGATTTCACAAACGCAGGGCCCAGCCAGTCAAACACAAACAACGAAGGAGGTGAGTTTTAAAATCATGTTAATAGTATAATGTGAGTAAGAAGAACATGTAAACAAACATAATAGAACCGTATCATAATCACTTTACGATATATCAAAATATTTAATTAAATAGTATCATACTATAGCATCAAAGTCACTCAAATAAAATAATCATCTCATTATAATATGCATCAAATCATCTAATTATTATTACCTTTGAAACACATCAATCACAATAAAACAATCACAAGGAAATGCAATGCTATGCATGAGCTTAGACTCTACTTCACAATGTGGTACCATTCTAACTCTGAAGTACTTGGTTAGGAGGCCATGATACTATGCCACCATCCTGGTGGACGGACAATTCAAATTGGCCCTGTCCTCATAGATCCCCTCAACTCAACCCGAGACACATATACGTGACAGTCGAGGTAAACGTGTGTTGCATGGTAGCTCCCAACATTTGGAGTGCTACCTCCAAGTCACCTAGGAATTCCCCACCGGAATACCTCCAAGGTCTAACAATCTTGCCTTAAGGCTCGACAGCAGACCGCCACGATCAGGCTCATTCAGTTGTACTTCCCCATAATCACTAGGCTTGTCAGGCCCTACCTATATGATGACAAAATAATCTCCACTTCACAAATTCACATATTTATTTTCTCCCCTCGTTGGTTTATGATACTCCATTAAAACCGTCATCTCAAACACAAATTGAAATCATAATTATTTCACCAATTATGGGGTTACTTTAATATTCTCATCACAAATTCACAACATCACTATCATTAATCATATCTCATCACATAAACTCATCACAAATTTATAGCATCACTATCATCAATCAAACATCATCACATAAACTTCTCACAAATTTATAACATCACAATAATTAATCATACATCATCATCATCACATAAAACTACCACAACACATCCACCTTTGTTATCACATCACATAAACTCATCTAATCACATATATATATATATATACATAAATTTAAGTCGACACCCAATATCACAATAATATCAATTTCACACATTCAATGAAATTAAATCAATCAACACCCTACAAATGTTTCTATTCTATATTTTAATCTCACAATTTCAATATTTGTAAATTAATTAATTTATCCCTCAAAGGGCTTCTTCCATACGTAGCGAGCCCCGGATGAATCGTTGGGAAATACGGTTTTCCCGTTCATCTCATAATATATTATACTCATGAATTCAAACGCTCTCTCACCCCTTACCTTATTTTGAAGCTTTCACACATGCATACGATTCCACGAGCAAACAACCTTTGTTCATTGACTCTTTGTCCTTTAATCGATCTAACTCGATAGTTTATGGGTAAACGTTAAAAATAAATTATGAGAAGATACTCTAAAATCTAAATTCGAAATTCGGTCAAGCAAAATTACCATAAATCAGAAACCCAATCAGTGGATAATGTAGCCACTTTTCACACGGTCGTTTTGGCATTGGTTTCACTCAAATCGGACTTACGGTGAAGGAGAACGGTGCAAAATAAGGATTTCTGTAAACGGAGAAATCGGGTATTTTAGGGAGAAATTCGGGTTGTTAAAAATCTGAAAAATTGTGTTTAATTGAATAGATGAATGAGTAAAACAACATACTAAAATTTGGACGAAAACAGGGGACAGTTATTGCTTACCATTGTCAAATGATAGGTTGTTGTTGTGTTTACTCTTTGGTTCTAAGGCTGCCTGTCCAACTCCCTTCCCTTTTCTTTGTTTTATTTTATTTTAATAAAAATCAGGGTTCACAAGGTCTCTTTATTTATGTTTTTGTTTTACTATTATTATTTTTATTTTGTTTAATTTCCTTCTTAATATTCCTCCAAGCACCATTTAGTTTTCCAAACGTTACTAATATTTTATAAATTAGAGTAATCAAAATAATCAATATATAAAAAAATATATTACTAATGACTGAAACATTCACATTCAAAATAATCTCTACAATTATACTTATTTATCAAAATACTCACATTATAATAATACCAGAATATTAGGAAATAGTCAAAATTATAAAATAAATAAATATAACATCAATATTTTATATTAATTACTAAATCGTAATAAATATATATAAACTCACAATGTCATAACAAGTATATAAAAATAAACAAAATCAGACACAATATCAATTCTATCTCAAGATAAATATTTTTAAAGAAAATAACTAAAAATAGAAAATAGTTATAAATAATGGAAATATATCTATGTACATACTTAATATCAGTCAAACGCATAAAAAATAAATATTATATTAGTTTGGTACGCGTATATACTCGTAAAATCACATAAAATCTTTTTCTTTAAAATATTACACTAAAATATTATTATTATTTTTATTATTAATTTAAATATATATCAAATAATAAAATATAATATTATTTATGTCGCTCATTTAATCTAATATTTTTAAAACTAGCACATCATAGAAAGCACTCATATTACGAAAATTATCGCAAAATTTATCAATATGTATTAAAATAATTTTTACGAAAATTATGGCAATGAATATGTTTATTTTTGTTCTTGCCAATGAAACTTCTTCACTAACAACACCTGCACATGAAAATGCAGATAGTAGAATTGGTGTATTGCTTTGCCTTGGCAAGTGTGGTTTGAAATGTGCAAGTGACGTAGGAAATCCTACATCATTTGTAGGTTGTCTTACTACTTGTAGATTAAATTGTCATAAGAACTCATCACAAAATGCACATGATTGTACTACAAATTGTGCTTAATCGAAGTCTAATAATATTGGTATTGGTATGTTTATTCTTTCTCGCTTTTATATTATATATTGGTATGATTATCAATCTAATACTATAAATTAATACAGTTGGCTTAAATCATGATGTTTCTTACATATTGATATTTTATTTTTTCAGATCCACATAACATTAATGGAATCATGAATTCATGTTTGAAAACTTGCAAGGACAAATAATGTATATTACTACATGTATGTAACACTACAAAAATCAAAAATCGATTGACCTAATTAACTGTATTATTACTTTTGTGGCAATAAATAAACTTTTTCTCTCTTTCTTATTATATGTATATGTGTGGGGGATGAGATCAAATGACACTAAGGTGTCAAATTAAACTTTGACGATATATCTTGTCCATTTAATTAGTTTTGATTTCAAAGATTACGTTAATCCACTCAAAACTCATGTGATTCCCTCTCCCTCTTAAAATTTTTCTCACGTCTGAGCATTAGATTGACATATGTGGCGACTATCTTTGAACACTCTTATTCTCAATCTTGAGCCAATTTTTAAGGTGGTAATATGATATAAGAGATGAACAACAAAATATTGAAACCTTTCATGATGTCTCAGTGCTTTGATAGTAATCTTATATCATCCTCAATCTCAGCACAACAATGACTATTTTTTTGATCACTTTTCATTTAATCAAATTTGTAATTGTCTGAAATTCACATATCAGATATTTTGTGATTTGTATTGAAACTTGATTTAATCTTAACTTTATGGAAATAATTGATTTCTTCTTGTTCAACAAAATTTTGAAATGAAAACCAAACCAAATGCAACTTACTTGATTGAATCTTAGCTCAATTATCAGCGTCTTTGAAATTATATCTACTTTTTTATGTCTATTTTATAATACATATTAAAGTATACTTTAATATATATATATATCCACGTCTTTGTTAATTGAATTATATGATTAAAATCAATAATTTTTATATCATTTTTGTTTAAAGAAAAAATATAGGCTAAAGAGAGTTAGAACTTTAAAATAGAATTTAATATTTTGAAATTTAAAAATACAGTACTCGCATAATAATTAAATACAATAATGCAAATTAAACATAACTAATAAAGAATAGTGTATTATGATTAAAATAAAATTAATATTTATTAAATAAATAAAATCTTTGGTTATATAATTAAAGCATAGTTTATTTAAAAATACAAAACTAAAATTTGAATTTAATGGAAATTATATTTATTTTTAATTTTTAACATAATTTGGTTTTTAATAAATCGTATACAATCATGTCTATTTATAGAGAGAAGAAATATAAATGTATAGCACAATTGTATTAATTAAATAAGTTGAATTTATTTGATTTATCGGACTAAAACTATTGAGATAAAGCAAAGTTTGCCAAATTGAAAATAAATATTAAACACAAAAATTTAACAAACATAATTTGTAATTAGTTATATATATATAAACAAAAGTTTACTAAATTTAATCGTATAAAATTGATAATTGAAATTCAAAGTCCTTGGCCCTAAAATCCCAAGGAAAGAAGATGAACTCTAAGGCTTTGTCAGCCATTGAAGAAACGGAGAAAATTAAATGAGAAAATCATAGTGTAGAATCAGATGATGAACACTTGTACTTTATACGAAATTACACACATATTTCTCTAACAATATTTTAACAATAAATTTAGATTTGTTGTTCCACTTTTTCTTAATTGTTTTTTGTATTAAGTAAGCAACGAGTTAAATTAAAATGTTAGTTGCAACTATTTTTAATATCATTAAAACAACACTCATTTTGTCTTACCATTTTTAATACTATATTTCGTATCCTATCTAAATGATCCAACTTAGATTAATTTCTTACTCAATCATTTTAAAAATATAGTTACACGATAATACAAGTGATAAATGAACACGTCTAATATGATTTTCCAGTAGATAATTATATATATTAATATTTATTAAAATACTTTTAAAATTATAGATACTAAAATTAATATATAGGCTATGTTTAAAGGATGGTCTTCATTATGCATTTATTTGAAAAATTATTATTTTTGATTTGATGCATCATACCCACACATTTGAGAGAGATTTATTTGTTGGCTCGACATTTGAGTTAGTGATGAATGTTTAGCAATTAGTATTTCTTTAAAATAATATAGTAATTAGAAAAATGTAAAATTTAACATATTATTAATTAACATTATAATTTTGACAAATTAATTGATTTCTCATATAGACCATTAATGATTAATATAAAATTAACTTTATATTTATTAATATAATTTAATGCGTAGATATTTTTTTTACGTAATACATTATTTTTCTATTTACACAAAATCTTTAAAGAGTGAAATATGATATAACACATTAAATTATAATTGGGTTGATCAAAGTTTTAAATATTTTTTTAAAAGATTAATATCCTACTATGTCATTAAAATATAACTATAATTTTAACATAATAATTCAATGAGTAAAACATAATATATGAATTAGTTGACTTTATATTTTCGAAAATATACTACATATTCTTAAATGTGTGTTTATAAACCAATATATAATAATTACTCAAATAAACTCAATTGAAAATAATACTCTACAAACAAAATCAATAAGTTTTATTATTTTTGAAATTTTAAATCTAATTCACCTTAATAATAATAAATTATAGTCTATATATCTTGCGCAATCCGTGGGACACATTCTAGTTTTTTTCTTTTTGATTGTCAATTTTTAATTGGTTGTGTCTAGAGGCTGATATTTTAGTGGAGTGACCATCCAAAGAATTTTTCACAACAAAATAAAAACTGAATATTTGATATCTTTGACAAAAAGTCAATATATCAAATCTCAAACTATTATTTCTTTAGGTCTCTTTTAGTGTCATTGTAAAATATTTTCACTTAGACATCTAATAAAATTTAACCATATATATATATATATATATATATATATATATATATTTGTGTAGTCGGTTACAAAATAATATTATGACATATATAAATTGTGAAAAAATCTGATTTTTTTTCCATTAAGCTAAAAATATATGAAAATCTAATTGTAGCAAATATTAACTTTTAAGCTTTTGATACATAAGTGTTAATCATGTCACATTCCAGAATTGACAATCATCAATGTATTTCTTATTTAGGGTTTGGAAATGTACTCAAGATGACGTTTTTCAATGATTATAAATGGAGAACTACATAGATTTTCAAATCAAACTTAATTATACAAAGAGAAATACAATATTTATAAGATATACAAGAAAAATGTCAAAGAGTGAGATGAAAAATGTTGTTATGATTATGGTCATAATTATGGCAATGAATATGTTTATATTTGCTCTTGCCAATGAAACTTCTTCACTAACAACACCTGCACATGAAAATGCAGATAGTAGAATTGGTGTATTGCTTTGCCTTGGCAAGTGTGGTTTGAAATGTGCCAGTGACGTAGGAAATCCTACATCATTTGTAGGTTGTCTTACTACTTGTAGATTAAATTGTCATAAGAACTCATCACAAAATGCACACGATTGTACTACAAATTGTGCTTAATCTAAGTCCAATAATATTGGTATTGGTATGTTTATTCTTTCTCACTTTTATATTATATATTGGTATGATTATCAATCTAATACTAAAAATTAATACAGTTGGCCTAAATCATGATGTTTCTTACATATTGATATTTTATGTTTTCAGATCCACATAACATTAATGGAATCATGAATTCATGTTTGGAAATTTGCAAGGATAAATAATGTATATTACTACATGTATGTAACACTACAAAAATCAAAAATCAGTTGACCTAATTAACTGTATTATTACTTTTGGGGCAATAAATAAACTTTTTCTCTCTTTCTTATTATATGTATATGTGTGGGGGATGAGATCAAATGACACTAAGGTGTCAAATTAAACTTTGAAGATATATCTTGTCCATTTAATTAGTTTTGATCTCAAAGATTACGTTAATCCACTCAAAACTCATGTGATTCCCTCTCCCTCTTAAACTTTTTCTCAAGTCTAAGCATTAGATTGACATATGTGGCGACTATCTTTGAACACTCTTATTCTCAATCTTGAGCCAATTTTTATGGTGATAATATGAAATAAGAGATGAACAACAAAATATTGAAACCTTTCATGATGTCTCAGTGCTTTG
>JBBPBS010000207.1:8475032-8510791 GCA_037974835.1 Cicer judaicum | reverse complement strand
ATATATATATATATATATATATATATATATATATATATATATATATATATATATATACACGTCTATGTAAATTGGATTATATGATTAAAATCAATAATTGTTTTATCATTTTTGTTTAAAGAAAAAATATAGGCTAAATAGAGTTAGAACTTTAAAATAGAATTTAATATTTTCAAATTTAAAAATACAGTACTCAAATAATAATTGAATACAATAATGCAAATTAAACATAACTCAGAAAGAATAGTGTATTATGATTAAAATAAAATTAATATTTATCAAATAAATAAAATCTTTGGTTATATAATTGAAGCATAGTTTATTTAAAAATACAAAACTAAAATTTGAATTTAATGGAAATTATATTTATTTATAATTTTTAACATAATTTGGTTTTTAATAAATCGTATACAATCATGTCTATTTATAGAGAGAAGAGATATAAATGTATAGCACAATTGTATTAATTAAATAAGTTGAATTTATTTTTTTTATCGGACTAAAACTATTGAGATAAAAGCAAAGTTTGCCAAATCGAAAATAAATATTAAACACAAAAATTTAACAAACATAATTTGTAATTAGTTATATATATATAAACAAAAGTTTACTAAATTTAATCGTATAAAATTGATAATTGAAATTCAAAGTCCTTGGCCCCTAAAATCCCAAGGAAAGAAGATGAACTCTAAGGCTTTGTCAGCCATTGAAGAAACGGAGAAAATTAAATGAAAAAATCATAGTGAAGAATCAGATGATGAAGGCTTGTACTTTATACGAAATTACACACATAGTGAGAAAATTTATTGTTTTTTCTATTAAGTTAGCAACGAGTTAAATTAAAATGTTAGTTGCAACCATTTTTAATATAATTAAAACAACACTCATTTTGTCTTACCGTTTTTATTATTATATTTCGTATCCTATCTAAATGATCCAACTTAGATTAATTTCTTACTCAATCATTTTAAAAATATAGTTCAACGATAATACAAGTGATAAAAGAACACGTCTAATATAATTTTCCAGTAGATAATTATATATATTAATATTTATTAAAATACTTTTAAAATTATAGATACTAAACTTAATATATAGGCTATGTTTAAAGGATGGTCTTCATTATGCATTTATTTGAAAAATTATTATTTTTGATTTGATGCATCATACCCACACATTTGATAGAGATTTATTTTTTGGCTCGACATTTGAGTTAGTGATGAATGTTTAGCAATTATTATTTCTTTAAAATAATATAGTAATTAGAAAAATGTAAAATTTAATATTTTATTAATTAACATTATAATTTTGACAAATTATTTGATTTCTCATATAGACCATTAATGATTAATATAATATTAACTTTATATTTATTAATATAATTTAATGCGTGGATATTTTTTTTACGTAGTACTTTATTTTTCTATTTACACAAAATCTTTAATGAGTGAAATATGATATAACACATTAAATTATAATTGGGTTGATCGAATTTTTAAATATGTTTTTAAAAGTTTAATATCCTACTATGTCATTAAAATATAACTACAATTTTAACATAATAATTCAATGAGTAAAACATAATATATGAATTAGTTGACTTTATATTTTCGAAAATATTCTACATATTCTTAAATGTGTGTTTATAAATCAATATATAATAATTACTCAAATAAACTCAATTGAAAATAATACTCTACAAACAAAATCAATAAGTTTTATTATTTTTGAAATTTTAAATCTAATTCACCTTAATAATAATAAATTATAGTCTATATATCTTGCGCAATCTGTGGGACACATTCTAGTTTTTTTTTTTTGCTTGTCAATTTTTAATTGGTTGTGTCTAGAGGCTGATATTTTAGTGGAGTGACCATCTAAAAAATTTTCACAACAAATTAAAAACTGAATATTTGATATCTTTGACAAAAAGTCAATATATCAAATCTCAAACTATTATTTATTTAGGTCTCTTTTAGTGTCATTGTAAAATATTTTCACTTAGACATCTAATAAAATTTTACCATATATATATATATATATTTGTGTAGTCGGTTACAAAATAATATTATGACATATATAAATTGTAAAAAAATCTGATTTTTTTTCCATTAAGCTAAAAATATATGAAAATCTAATTGTAGCAAATATTAACTTTTAAGCTTTTGATACATAAGTGTTAATCATGTCACATTCCAGAATTGACAATCATCAATGTATTTCTTATTTAGGGTTTGGAAATGTACTCAAGATGACGTTTTTCAATGATTATAAATGGAGAACTACATAGATTTTCAAATCAAACTTAATTATACAAAGAGAAATACAATATTTATAAGATATACAAGAAAAATGTCAAAGAGTGAGATGAAAAATGTTGTTATGATTATGGTCATAATTATGGCAATGAATATGTTTATATTTGCTCTTGCCAATGAAACTTCTTCACTAACAACACCTGCACATGAAAATGCAGATAGTAGAATTGGTGTATTGCTTTGCCTTGGCAAGTGTGGTTTGAAATGTGCCAGTGACGTAGGAAATCCTACATCATTTGTAGGTTGTCTTACTACTTGTAGATTAAATTGTCATAAGAACTCATCACAAAATGCACACGATTGTACTACAAATTGTGCTTAATCTAAGTCCAATAATATTGGTATTGGTATGTTTATTCTTTCTCACTTTTATATTATATATTGGTATGATTATCAATCTAATACTAAAAATTAATACAGTTGGCCTAAATCATGATGTTTCTTACATATTGATATTTTATGTTTTGAGATCCACATAACATTAATGGAATCATGAATTCATGTTTGGAAATTTGCAAGGATAAATAATGTATATTACTACATGTATGTAACACTACAAAAATCAAAAATCAGTTGACCTAATTAACTGTATTATTACTTTTGGGGCAATAAATAAACTTTTTCTCTCTTTCTTATTATATGTATATGTGTGGGGGATGAGATCAAATGACACTAAGGTGTCAAATTAAACTTTGAAGATATATCTTGTCCATTTAATTAGTTTTGATCTCAAAGATTACGTTAATCCACTCAAAACTCATGTGATTCCCTCTCCCTCTTAAACTTTTTCTCAAGTCTAAGCATTAGATTGACATATGTGGCGACTATCTTTGAACACTCTTATTCTCAATCTTGAGCCAATTTTTATGGTGATAATATGAAATAAGAGATGAACAACAAAATATTGAAACCTTTCATGATGTCTCAGTGCTTTGATAGTAATCTTATATCATCCTCAATCTCAGCACAACAATGACTATGTTTTGATCACTTTTTATTTAACTAAATTTGTAATTGTCTGAAATTCACATATCAGATATTTTGTGATTTGTATTGAAACTTGATTTAATCTTAACTTTATGGAAATAATTGATTTCTTCTTGTTCAACAAAATTTTGAAATGAAAACCAAACCAAATGCAACTTACTTGATTGAATCTTAGCTCAATTATCAGCGCTTTTGAAATTATATCTACTTTTTTATGTCTATTTTATAATACATATTAAAGTATACTTATATATATATATATATATATATATAGACACGTCTATGTAAATTGGATTATATGATTAAAATCAATAATTGTTTTATCATTTTTGTTTAAAGAAAAAATATAGGCTAAATAGAGTTAGAACTTTAAAATAGAATTTAATATTTTCAAATTTAAAAATACAGTACTCACATAATAATTGAATACAATAATGCAAATTAAACATAACTCAGCAAGAATAGTGTATTATGATTAAAATAAAATTAATATTTATCAAATAAATAAAATCTTTGGTTATATAATTGAAGCATAGTTTATTTAAAAATACAAAACTAAAATTTGAATTTAATGGAAATTATATTTATTTATAATTTTTAACATAATTTGGTTTTTAATAAATCGTATACAATCATGTCTATTTATAGAGAGAAGAGATATAAATGTATAGCACAATTGTATTAATTAAATAAGTTGAATTTATTTTTTTTATCGGACTAAAACTATTGAGATAAAAGCAAAGTTTGCCAAATCGAAAATAAATATTAAACACAAAAATTTAACAAACATAATTTGTAATTAGTTATATATATATAAACAAAAGTTTACTAAATTTAATCGTATAAAATTGATAATTGAAATTCAAAGTCCTTGGCCCCTAAAATCCCAAGGAAAGAAGATGAACTCTAAGGCTTTGTCAGCCATTGAAGAAACGGAGAAAATTAAATGAAAAAATCATAGTGAAGAATCAGATGATGAAGGCTTGTACTTTATACGAAATTACACACATAGTGAGAAAATTTATTGTTTTTTCTATTAAGTTAGCAACGAGTTAAATTAAAATGTTAGTTGCAACCATTTTTAATATAATTAAAACAACACTCATTTTGTCTTACCGTTTTTATTATTATATTTCGTATCCTATCTAAATGATCCAACTTAGATTAATTTCTTACTCAATCATTTTAAAAATATAGTTCAACGATAATACAAGTGATAAAAGAACACGTCTAATATAATTTTCCAGTAGATAATTATATATATTAATATTTATTAAAATACTTTTAAAATTATAGATACTAAACTTAATATATAGGCTATGTTTAAAGGATGGTCTTCATTATGCATTTATTTGAAAAATTATTATTTTTGATTTGATGCATCATACCCACACATTTGATAGAGATTTATTTTTTGGCTCGACATTTGAGTTAGTGATGAATGTTTAGCAATTATTATTTCTTTAAAATAATATAGTAATTAGAAAAATGTAAAATTTAATATTTTATTAATTAACATTATAATTTTGACAAATTATTTGATTTCTCATATAGACCATTAATGATTAATATAATATTAACTTTATATTTATTAATATAATTTAATGCGTGGATATTTTTTTTACGTAGTACTTTATTTTTCTATTTACACAAAATCTTTAATGAGTGAAATATGATATAACACATTAAATTATAATTGGGTTGATCGAATTTTTAAATATGTTTTTAAAAGTTTAATATCCTACTATGTCATTAAAATATAACTACAATTTTAACATAATAATTCAATGAGTAAAACATAATATATGAATTAGTTGACTTTATATTTTCGAAAATATTCTACATATTCTTAAATGTGTGTTTATAAATCAATATATAATAATTACTCAAATAAACTCAATTGAAAATAATACTCTACAAACAAAATCAATAAGTTTTATTATTTTTGAAATTTTAAATCTAATTCACCTTAATAATAATAAATTATAGTCTATATATCTTGCGCAATCTGTGGGACACATTCTAGTTTTTTTTTTTTGCTTGTCAATTTTTAATTGGTTGTGTCTAGAGGCTGATATTTTAGTGGAGTGACCATCTAAAAAATTTTCACAACAAATTAAAAACTGAATATTTGATATCTTTGACAAAAAGTCAATATATCAAATCTCAAACTATTATTTATTTAGGTCTCTTTTAGTGTCATTGTAAAATATTTTCACTTAGACATCTAATAAAATTTTACCATATATATATATATATATTTGTGTAGTCGGTTACAAAATAATATTATGACATATATAAATTGTAAAAAAATCTGATTTTTTTTCCATTAAGCTAAAAATATATGAAAATCTAATTGTAGCAAATATTAACTTTTAAGCTTTTGATACATAAGTGTTAATCATGTCACATTCCAGAATTGACAATCATCAATGTATTTCTTATTTAGGGTTTGGAAATGTACTCAAGATGACGTTTTTCAATGATTATAAATGGAGAACTACATAGATTTTCAAATCAAACTTAATTATACAAAGAGAAATACAATATTTATAAGATATACAAGAAAAATGTCAAAGAGTGAGATGAAAAATGTTGTTATGATTATGGTCATAATTATGGCAATGAATATGTTTATATTTGCTCTTGCCAATGAAACTTCTTCACTAACAACACCTGCACATGAAAATGCAGATAGTAGAATTGGTGTATTGCTTTGCCTTGGCAAGTGTGGTTTGAAATGTGCCAGTGACGTAGGAAATCCTACATCATTTGTAGGTTGTCTTACTACTTGTAGATTAAATTGTCATAAGAACTCATCACAAAATGCACACGATTGTACTACAAATTGTGCTTAATCTAAGTCCAATAATATTGGTATTGGTATGTTTATTCTTTCTCACTTTTATATTATATATTGGTATGATTATCAATCTAATACTAAAAATTAATACAGTTGGCCTAAATCATGATGTTTCTTACATATTGATATTTTATGTTTTGAGATCCACATAACATTAATGGAATCATGAATTCATGTTTGGAAATTTGCAAGGATAAATAATGTATATTACTACATGTATGTAACACTACAAAAATCAAAAATCAGTTGACCTAATTAACTGTATTATTACTTTTGGGGCAATAAATAAACTTTTTCTCTCTTTCTTATTATATGTATATGTGTGGGGGATGAGATCAAATGACACTAAGGTGTCAAATTAAACTTTGAAGATATATCTTGTCCATTTAATTAGTTTTGATCTCAAAGATTACGTTAATCCACTCAAAACTCATGTGATTCCCTCTCCCTCTTAAACTTTTTCTCAAGTCTAAGCATTAGATTGACATATGTGGCGACTATCTTTGAACACTCTTATTCTCAATCTTGAGCCAATTTTTATGGTGATAATATGAAATAAGAGATGAACAACAAAATATTGAAACCTTTCATGATGTCTCAGTGCTTTGATAGTAATCTTATATCATCCTCAATCTCAGCACAACAATGACTATGTTTTGATCACTTTTTATTTAACTAAATTTGTAATTGTCTGAAATTCACATATCAGATATTTTGTGATTTGTATTGAAACTTGATTTAATCTTAACTTTATGGAAATAATTGATTTCTTCTTGTTCAACAAAATTTTGAAATGAAAACCAAACCAAATGCAACTTACTTGATTGAATCTTAGCTCAATTATCAGCGCTTTTGAAATTATATCTACTTTTTTATGTCTATTTTATAATACATATTAAAGTATACTTATATATATATATATATATATATATAGACACGTCTATGTAAATTGGATTATATGATTAAAATCAATAATTGTTTTATCATTTTTGTTTAAAGAAAAAATATAGGCTAAATAGAGTTAGAACTTTAAAATAGAATTTAATATTTTCAAATTTAAAAATACAGTACTCACATAATAATTGAATACAATAATGCAAATTAAACATAACTCAGCAAGAATAGTGTATTATGATTAAAATAAAATTAATATTTATCAAATAAATAAAATCTTTGGTTATATAATTGAAGCATAGTTTATTTAAAAATACAAAACTAAAATTTGAATTTAATGGAAATTATATTTATTTATAATTTTTAACATAATTTGGTTTTTAATAAATCGTATACAATCATGTCTATTTATAGAGAGAAGAGATATAAATGTATAGCACAATTGTATTAATTAAATAAGTTGAATTTATTTTTTTTATCGGACTAAAACTATTGAGATAAAAGCAAAGTTTGCCAAATCGAAAATAAATATTAAACACAAAAATTTAACAAACATAATTTGTAATTAGTTATATATATATAAACAAAAGTTTACTAAATTTAATCGTATAAAATTGATAATTGAAATTCAAAGTCCTTGGCCCCTAAAATCCCAAGGAAAGAAGATGAACTCTAAGGCTTTGTCAGCCATTGAAGAAACGGAGAAAATTAAATGAAAAAATCATAGTGAAGAATCAGATGATGAAGGCTTGTACTTTATACGAAATTACACACATAGTGAGAAAATTTATTGTTTTTTCTATTAAGTTAGCAACGAGTTAAATTAAAATGTTAGTTGCAACCATTTTTAATATAATTAAAACAACACTCATTTTGTCTTACCGTTTTTATTATTATATTTCGTATCCTATCTAAATGATCCAACTTAGATTAATTTCTTACTCAATCATTTTAAAAATATAGTTCAACGATAATACAAGTGATAAAAGAACACGTCTAATATAATTTTCCAGTAGATAATTATATATATTAATATTTATTAAAATACTTTTAAAATTATAGATACTAAACTTAATATATAGGCTATGTTTAAAGGATGGTCTTCATTATGCATTTATTTGAAAAATTATTATTTTTGATTTGATGCATCATACCCACACATTTGATAGAGATTTATTTTTTGGCTCGACATTTGAGTTAGTGATGAATGTTTAGCAATTATTATTTCTTTAAAATAATATAGTAATTAGAAAAATGTAAAATTTAATATTTTATTAATTAACATTATAATTTTGACAAATTATTTGATTTCTCATATAGACCATTAATGATTAATATAATATTAACTTTATATTTATTAATATAATTTAATGCGTGGATATTTTTTTTACGTAGTACTTTATTTTTCTATTTACACAAAATCTTTAATGAGTGAAATATGATATAACACATTAAATTATAATTGGGTTGATCGAATTTTTAAATATGTTTTTAAAAGTTTAATATCCTACTATGTCATTAAAATATAACTACAATTTTAACATAATAATTCAATGAGTAAAACATAATATATGAATTAGTTGACTTTATATTTTCGAAAATATTCTACATATTCTTAAATGTGTGTTTATAAATCAATATATAATAATTACTCAAATAAACTCAATTGAAAATAATACTCTACAAACAAAATCAATAAGTTTTATTATTTTTGAAATTTTAAATCTAATTCACCTTAATAATAATAAATTATAGTCTATATATCTTGCGCAATCTGTGGGACACATTCTAGTTTTTTTTTTTTGCTTGTCAATTTTTAATTGGTTGTGTCTAGAGGCTGATATTTTAGTGGAGTGACCATCTAAAAAATTTTCACAACAAATTAAAAACTGAATATTTGATATCTTTGACAAAAAGTCAATATATCAAATCTCAAACTATTATTTATTTAGGTCTCTTTTAGTGTCATTGTAAAATATTTTCACTTAGACATCTAATAAAATTTTACCATATATATATATATATATTTGTGTAGTCGGTTACAAAATAATATTATGACATATATAAATTGTAAAAAAATCTGATTTTTTTTCCATTAAGCTAAAAATATATGAAAATCTAATTGTAGCAAATATTAACTTTTAAGCTTTTGATACATAAGTGTTAATCATGTCACATTCCAGAATTGACAATCATCAATGTATTTCTTATTTAGGGTTTGGAAATGTACTCAAGATGACGTTTTTCAATGATTATAAATGGAGAACTACATAGATTTTCAAATCAAACTTAATTATACAAAGAGAAATACAATATTTATAAGATATACAAGAAAAATGTCAAAGAGTGAGATGAAAAATGTTGTTATGATTATGGTCATAATTATGGCAATGAATATGTTTATATTTGCTCTTGCCAATGAAACTTCTTCACTAACAACACCTGCACATGAAAATGCAGATAGTAGAATTGGTGTATTGCTTTGCCTTGGCAAGTGTGGTTTGAAATGTGCCAGTGACGTAGGAAATCCTACATCATTTGTAGGTTGTCTTACTACTTGTAGATTAAATTGTCATAAGAACTCATCACAAAATGCACACGATTGTACTACAAATTGTGCTTAATCTAAGTCCAATAATATTGGTATTGGTATGTTTATTCTTTCTCACTTTTATATTATATATTGGTATGATTATCAATCTAATACTAAAAATTAATACAGTTGGCCTAAATCATGATGTTTCTTACATATTGATATTTTATGTTTTGAGATCCACATAACATTAATGGAATCATGAATTCATGTTTGGAAATTTGCAAGGATAAATAATGTATATTACTACATGTATGTAACACTACAAAAATCAAAAATCAGTTGACCTAATTAACTGTATTATTACTTTTGGGGCAATAAATAAACTTTTTCTCTCTTTCTTATTATATGTATATGTGTGGGGGATGAGATCAAATGACACTAAGGTGTCAAATTAAACTTTGAAGATATATCTTGTCCATTTAATTAGTTTTGATCTCAAAGATTACGTTAATCCACTCAAAACTCATGTGATTCCCTCTCCCTCTTAAACTTTTTCTCAAGTCTAAGCATTAGATTGACATATGTGGCGACTATCTTTGAACACTCTTATTCTCAATCTTGAGCCAATTTTTATGGTGATAATATGAAATAAGAGATGAACAACAAAATATTGAAACCTTTCATGATGTCTCAGTGCTTTGATAGTAATCTTATATCATCCTCAATCTCAGCACAACAATGACTATGTTTTGATCACTTTTTATTTAACTAAATTTGTAATTGTCTGAAATTCACATATCAGATATTTTGTGATTTGTATTGAAACTTGATTTAATCTTAACTTTATGGAAATAATTGATTTCTTCTTGTTCAACAAAATTTTGAAATGAAAACCAAACCAAATGCAACTTACTTGATTGAATCTTAGCTCAATTATCAGCGCTTTTGAAATTATATCTACTTTTTTATGTCTATTTTATAATACATATTAAAGTATACTTATATATATATATATATATATATATAGACACGTCTATGTAAATTGGATTATATGATTAAAATCAATAATTGTTTTATCATTTTTGTTTAAAGAAAAAATATAGGCTAAATAGAGTTAGAACTTTAAAATAGAATTTAATATTTTCAAATTTAAAAATACAGTACTCACATAATAATTGAATACAATAATGCAAATTAAACATAACTCAGCAAGAATAGTGTATTATGATTAAAATAAAATTAATATTTATCAAATAAATAAAATCTTTGGTTATATAATTGAAGCATAGTTTATTTAAAAATACAAAACTAAAATTTGAATTTAATGGAAATTATATTTATTTATAATTTTTAACATAATTTGGTTTTTAATAAATCGTATACAATCATGTCTATTTATAGAGAGAAGAGATATAAATGTATAGCACAATTGTATTAATTAAATAAGTTGAATTTATTTTTTTTATCGGACTAAAACTATTGAGATAAAAGCAAAGTTTGCCAAATCGAAAATAAATATTAAACACAAAAATTTAACAAACATAATTTGTAATTAGTTATATATATATAAACAAAAGTTTACTAAATTTAATCGTATAAAATTGATAATTGAAATTCAAAGTCCTTGGCCCCTAAAATCCCAAGGAAAGAAGATGAACTCTAAGGCTTTGTCAGCCATTGAAGAAACGGAGAAAATTAAATGAAAAAATCATAGTGAAGAATCAGATGATGAAGGCTTGTACTTTATACGAAATTACACACATAGTGAGAAAATTTATTGTTTTTTCTATTAAGTTAGCAACGAGTTAAATTAAAATGTTAGTTGCAACCATTTTTAATATAATTAAAACAACACTCATTTTGTCTTACCGTTTTTATTATTATATTTCGTATCCTATCTAAATGATCCAACTTAGATTAATTTCTTACTCAATCATTTTAAAAATATAGTTCAACGATAATACAAGTGATAAAAGAACACGTCTAATATAATTTTCCAGTAGATAATTATATATATTAATATTTATTAAAATACTTTTAAAATTATAGATACTAAACTTAATATATAGGCTATGTTTAAAGGATGGTCTTCATTATGCATTTATTTGAAAAATTATTATTTTTGATTTGATGCATCATACCCACACATTTGATAGAGATTTATTTTTTGGCTCGACATTTGAGTTAGTGATGAATGTTTAGCAATTATTATTTCTTTAAAATAATATAGTAATTAGAAAAATGTAAAATTTAATATTTTATTAATTAACATTATAATTTTGACAAATTATTTGATTTCTCATATAGACCATTAATGATTAATATAATATTAACTTTATATTTATTAATATAATTTAATGCGTGGATATTTTTTTTACGTAGTACTTTATTTTTCTATTTACACAAAATCTTTAATGAGTGAAATATGATATAACACATTAAATTATAATTGGGTTGATCGAATTTTTAAATATGTTTTTAAAAGTTTAATATCCTACTATGTCATTAAAATATAACTACAATTTTAACATAATAATTCAATGAGTAAAACATAATATATGAATTAGTTGACTTTATATTTTCGAAAATATTCTACATATTCTTAAATGTGTGTTTATAAATCAATATATAATAATTACTCAAATAAACTCAATTGAAAATAATACTCTACAAACAAAATCAATAAGTTTTATTATTTTTGAAATTTTAAATCTAATTCACCTTAATAATAATAAATTATAGTCTATATATCTTGCGCAATCTGTGGGACACATTCTAGTTTTTTTTTTTTGCTTGTCAATTTTTAATTGGTTGTGTCTAGAGGCTGATATTTTAGTGGAGTGACCATCTAAAAAATTTTCACAACAAATTAAAAACTGAATATTTGATATCTTTGACAAAAAGTCAATATATCAAATCTCAAACTATTATTTATTTAGGTCTCTTTTAGTGTCATTGTAAAATATTTTCACTTAGACATCTAATAAAATTTTACCATATATATATATATATATTTGTGTAGTCGGTTACAAAATAATATTATGACATATATAAATTGTAAAAAAATCTGATTTTTTTTCCATTAAGCTAAAAATATATGAAAATCTAATTGTAGCAAATATTAACTTTTAAGCTTTTGATACATAAGTGTTAATCATGTCACATTCCAGAATTGACAATCATCAATGTATTTCTTATTTAGGGTTTGGAAATGTACTCAAGATGACGTTTTTCAATGATTATAAATGGAGAACTACATAGATTTTCAAATCAAACTTAATTATACAAAGAGAAATACAATATTTATAAGATATACAAGAAAAATGTCAAAGAGTGAGATGAAAAATGTTGTTATGATTATGGTCATAATTATGGCAATGAATATGTTTATATTTGCTCTTGCCAATGAAACTTCTTCACTAACAACACCTGCACATGAAAATGCAGATAGTAGAATTGGTGTATTGCTTTGCCTTGGCAAGTGTGGTTTGAAATGTGCCAGTGACGTAGGAAATCCTACATCATTTGTAGGTTGTCTTACTACTTGTAGATTAAATTGTCATAAGAACTCATCACAAAATGCACACGATTGTACTACAAATTGTGCTTAATCTAAGTCCAATAATATTGGTATTGGTATGTTTATTCTTTCTCACTTTTATATTATATATTGGTATGATTATCAATCTAATACTAAAAATTAATACAGTTGGCCTAAATCATGATGTTTCTTACATATTGATATTTTATGTTTTGAGATCCACATAACATTAATGGAATCATGAATTCATGTTTGGAAATTTGCAAGGATAAATAATGTATATTACTACATGTATGTAACACTACAAAAATCAAAAATCAGTTGACCTAATTAACTGTATTATTACTTTTGGGGCAATAAATAAACTTTTTCTCTCTTTCTTATTATATGTATATGTGTGGGGGATGAGATCAAATGACACTAAGGTGTCAAATTAAACTTTGAAGATATATCTTGTCCATTTAATTAGTTTTGATCTCAAAGATTACGTTAATCCACTCAAAACTCATGTGATTCCCTCTCCCTCTTAAACTTTTTCTCAAGTCTAAGCATTAGATTGACATATGTGGCGACTATCTTTGAACACTCTTATTCTCAATCTTGAGCCAATTTTTATGGTGATAATATGAAATAAGAGATGAACAACAAAATATTGAAACCTTTCATGATGTCTCAGTGCTTTGATAGTAATCTTATATCATCCTCAATCTCAGCACAACAATGACTATGTTTTGATCACTTTTTATTTAACTAAATTTGTAATTGTCTGAAATTCACATATCAGATATTTTGTGATTTGTATTGAAACTTGATTTAATCTTAACTTTATGGAAATAATTGATTTCTTCTTGTTCAACAAAATTTTGAAATGAAAACCAAACCAAATGCAACTTACTTGATTGAATCTTAGCTCAATTATCAGCGCTTTTGAAATTATATCTACTTTTTTATGTCTATTTTATAATACATATTAAAGTATACTTATATATATATATATATATATATATAGACACGTCTATGTAAATTGGATTATATGATTAAAATCAATAATTGTTTTATCATTTTTGTTTAAAGAAAAAATATAGGCTAAATAGAGTTAGAACTTTAAAATAGAATTTAATATTTTCAAATTTAAAAATACAGTACTCACATAATAATTGAATACAATAATGCAAATTAAACATAACTCAGCAAGAATAGTGTATTATGATTAAAATAAAATTAATATTTATCAAATAAATAAAATCTTTGGTTATATAATTGAAGCATAGTTTATTTAAAAATACAAAACTAAAATTTGAATTTAATGGAAATTATATTTATTTATAATTTTTAACATAATTTGGTTTTTAATAAATCGTATACAATCATGTCTATTTATAGAGAGAAGAGATATAAATGTATAGCACAATTGTATTAATTAAATAAGTTGAATTTATTTTTTTTATCGGACTAAAACTATTGAGATAAAAGCAAAGTTTGCCAAATCGAAAATAAATATTAAACACAAAAATTTAACAAACATAATTTGTAATTAGTTATATATATATAAACAAAAGTTTACTAAATTTAATCGTATAAAATTGATAATTGAAATTCAAAGTCCTTGGCCCCTAAAATCCCAAGGAAAGAAGATGAACTCTAAGGCTTTGTCAGCCATTGAAGAAACGGAGAAAATTAAATGAAAAAATCATAGTGAAGAATCAGATGATGAAGGCTTGTACTTTATACGAAATTACACACATAGTGAGAAAATTTATTGTTTTTTCTATTAAGTTAGCAACGAGTTAAATTAAAATGTTAGTTGCAACCATTTTTAATATAATTAAAACAACACTCATTTTGTCTTACCGTTTTTATTATTATATTTCGTATCCTATCTAAATGATCCAACTTAGATTAATTTCTTACTCAATCATTTTAAAAATATAGTTCAACGATAATACAAGTGATAAAAGAACACGTCTAATATAATTTTCCAGTAGATAATTATATATATTAATATTTATTAAAATACTTTTAAAATTATAGATACTAAACTTAATATATAGGCTATGTTTAAAGGATGGTCTTCATTATGCATTTATTTGAAAAATTATTATTTTTGATTTGATGCATCATACCCACACATTTGATAGAGATTTATTTTTTGGCTCGACATTTGAGTTAGTGATGAATGTTTAGCAATTATTATTTCTTTAAAATAATATAGTAATTAGAAAAATGTAAAATTTAATATTTTATTAATTAACATTATAATTTTGACAAATTATTTGATTTCTCATATAGACCATTAATGATTAATATAATATTAACTTTATATTTATTAATATAATTTAATGCGTGGATATTTTTTTTACGTAGTACTTTATTTTTCTATTTACACAAAATCTTTAATGAGTGAAATATGATATAACACATTAAATTATAATTGGGTTGATCGAATTTTTAAATATGTTTTTAAAAGTTTAATATCCTACTATGTCATTAAAATATAACTACAATTTTAACATAATAATTCAATGAGTAAAACATAATATATGAATTAGTTGACTTTATATTTTCGAAAATATTCTACATATTCTTAAATGTGTGTTTATAAATCAATATATAATAATTACTCAAATAAACTCAATTGAAAATAATACTCTACAAACAAAATCAATAAGTTTTATTATTTTTGAAATTTTAAATCTAATTCACCTTAATAATAATAAATTATAGTCTATATATCTTGCGCAATCTGTGGGACACATTCTAGTTTTTTTTTTTTGCTTGTCAATTTTTAATTGGTTGTGTCTAGAGGCTGATATTTTAGTGGAGTGACCATCTAAAAAATTTTCACAACAAATTAAAAACTGAATATTTGATATCTTTGACAAAAAGTCAATATATCAAATCTCAAACTATTATTTATTTAGGTCTCTTTTAGTGTCATTGTAAAATATTTTCACTTAGACATCTAATAAAATTTTACCATATATATATATATATATTTGTGTAGTCGGTTACAAAATAATATTATGACATATATAAATTGTAAAAAAATCTGATTTTTTTTCCATTAAGCTAAAAATATATGAAAATCTAATTGTAGCAAATATTAACTTTTAAGCTTTTGATACATAAGTGTTAATCATGTCACATTCCAGAATTGACAATCATCAATGTATTTCTTATTTAGGGTTTGGAAATGTACTCAAGATGACGTTTTTCAATGATTATAAATGGAGAACTACATAGATTTTCAAATCAAACTTAATTATACAAAGAGAAATACAATATTTATAAGATATACAAGAAAAATGTCAAAGAGTGAGATGAAAAATGTTGTTATGATTATGGTCATAATTATGGCAATGAATATGTTTATATTTGCTCTTGCCAATGAAACTTCTTCACTAACAACACCTGCACATGAAAATGCAGATAGTAGAATTGGTGTATTGCTTTGCCTTGGCAAGTGTGGTTTGAAATGTGCCAGTGACGTAGGAAATCCTACATCATTTGTAGGTTGTCTTACTACTTGTAGATTAAATTGTCATAAGAACTCATCACAAAATGCACACGATTGTACTACAAATTGTGCTTAATCTAAGTCCAATAATATTGGTATTGGTATGTTTATTCTTTCTCACTTTTATATTATATATTGGTATGATTATCAATCTAATACTAAAAATTAATACAGTTGGCCTAAATCATGATGTTTCTTACATATTGATATTTTATGTTTTGAGATCCACATAACATTAATGGAATCATGAATTCATGTTTGGAAATTTGCAAGGATAAATAATGTATATTACTACATGTATGTAACACTACAAAAATCAAAAATCAGTTGACCTAATTAACTGTATTATTACTTTTGGGGCAATAAATAAACTTTTTCTCTCTTTCTTATTATATGTATATGTGTGGGGGATGAGATCAAATGACACTAAGGTGTCAAATTAAACTTTGAAGATATATCTTGTCCATTTAATTAGTTTTGATCTCAAAGATTACGTTAATCCACTCAAAACTCATGTGATTCCCTCTCCCTCTTAAACTTTTTCTCAAGTCTAAGCATTAGATTGACATATGTGGCGACTATCTTTGAACACTCTTATTCTCAATCTTGAGCCAATTTTTATGGTGATAATATGAAATAAGAGATGAACAACAAAATATTGAAACCTTTCATGATGTCTCAGTGCTTTGATAGTAATCTTATATCATCCTCAATCTCAGCACAACAATGACTATGTTTTGATCACTTTTTATTTAACTAAATTTGTAATTGTCTGAAATTCACATATCAGATATTTTGTGATTTGTATTGAAACTTGATTTAATCTTAACTTTATGGAAATAATTGATTTCTTCTTGTTCAACAAAATTTTGAAATGAAAACCAAACCAAATGCAACTTACTTGATTGAATCTTAGCTCAATTATCAGCGCTTTTGAAATTATATCTACTTTTTTATGTCTATTTTATAATACATATTAAAGTATACTTATATATATATATATATATATATATAGACACGTCTATGTAAATTGGATTATATGATTAAAATCAATAATTGTTTTATCATTTTTGTTTAAAGAAAAAATATAGGCTAAATAGAGTTAGAACTTTAAAATAGAATTTAATATTTTCAAATTTAAAAATACAGTACTCACATAATAATTGAATACAATAATGCAAATTAAACATAACTCAGCAAGAATAGTGTATTATGATTAAAATAAAATTAATATTTATCAAATAAATAAAATCTTTGGTTATATAATTGAAGCATAGTTTATTTAAAAATACAAAACTAAAATTTGAATTTAATGGAAATTATATTTATTTATAATTTTTAACATAATTTGGTTTTTAATAAATCGTATACAATCATGTCTATTTATAGAGAGAAGAGATATAAATGTATAGCACAATTGTATTAATTAAATAAGTTGAATTTATTTTTTTTATCGGACTAAAACTATTGAGATAAAAGCAAAGTTTGCCAAATCGAAAATAAATATTAAACACAAAAATTTAACAAACATAATTTGTAATTAGTTATATATATATAAACAAAAGTTTACTAAATTTAATCGTATAAAATTGATAATTGAAATTCAAAGTCCTTGGCCCCTAAAATCCCAAGGAAAGAAGATGAACTCTAAGGCTTTGTCAGCCATTGAAGAAACGGAGAAAATTAAATGAAAAAATCATAGTGAAGAATCAGATGATGAAGGCTTGTACTTTATACGAAATTACACACATAGTGAGAAAATTTATTGTTTTTTCTATTAAGTTAGCAACGAGTTAAATTAAAATGTTAGTTGCAACCATTTTTAATATAATTAAAACAACACTCATTTTGTCTTACCGTTTTTATTATTATATTTCGTATCCTATCTAAATGATCCAACTTAGATTAATTTCTTACTCAATCATTTTAAAAATATAGTTCAACGATAATACAAGTGATAAAAGAACACGTCTAATATAATTTTCCAGTAGATAATTATATATATTAATATTTATTAAAATACTTTTAAAATTATAGATACTAAACTTAATATATAGGCTATGTTTAAAGGATGGTCTTCATTATGCATTTATTTGAAAAATTATTATTTTTGATTTGATGCATCATACCCACACATTTGATAGAGATTTATTTTTTGGCTCGACATTTGAGTTAGTGATGAATGTTTAGCAATTATTATTTCTTTAAAATAATATAGTAATTAGAAAAATGTAAAATTTAATATTTTATTAATTAACATTATAATTTTGACAAATTATTTGATTTCTCATATAGACCATTAATGATTAATATAATATTAACTTTATATTTATTAATATAATTTAATGCGTGGATATTTTTTTTACGTAGTACTTTATTTTTCTATTTACACAAAATCTTTAATGAGTGAAATATGATATAACACATTAAATTATAATTGGGTTGATCGAATTTTTAAATATGTTTTTAAAAGTTTAATATCCTACTATGTCATTAAAATATAACTACAATTTTAACATAATAATTCAATGAGTAAAACATAATATATGAATTAGTTGACTTTATATTTTCGAAAATATTCTACATATTCTTAAATGTGTGTTTATAAATCAATATATAATAATTACTCAAATAAACTCAATTGAAAATAATACTCTACAAACAAAATCAATAAGTTTTATTATTTTTGAAATTTTAAATCTAATTCACCTTAATAATAATAAATTATAGTCTATATATCTTGCGCAATCTGTGGGACACATTCTAGTTTTTTTTTTTTGCTTGTCAATTTTTAATTGGTTGTGTCTAGAGGCTGATATTTTAGTGGAGTGACCATCTAAAAAATTTTCACAACAAATTAAAAACTGAATATTTGATATCTTTGACAAAAAGTCAATATATCAAATCTCAAACTATTATTTATTTAGGTCTCTTTTAGTGTCATTGTAAAATATTTTCACTTAGACATCTAATAAAATTTTACCATATATATATATATATATTTGTGTAGTCGGTTACAAAATAATATTATGACATATATAAATTGTAAAAAAATCTGATTTTTTTTCCATTAAGCTAAAAATATATGAAAATCTAATTGTAGCAAATATTAACTTTTAAGCTTTTGATACATAAGTGTTAATCATGTCACATTCCAGAATTGACAATCATCAATGTATTTCTTATTTAGGGTTTGGAAATGTACTCAAGATGACGTTTTTCAATGATTATAAATGGAGAACTACATAGATTTTCAAATCAAACTTAATTATACAAAGAGAAATACAATATTTATAAGATATACAAGAAAAATGTCAAAGAGTGAGATGAAAAATGTTGTTATGATTATGGTCATAATTATGGCAATGAATATGTTTATATTTGCTCTTGCCAATGAAACTTCTTCACTAACAACACCTGCACATGAAAATGCAGATAGTAGAATTGGTGTATTGCTTTGCCTTGGCAAGTGTGGTTTGAAATGTGCCAGTGACGTAGGAAATCCTACATCATTTGTAGGTTGTCTTACTACTTGTAGATTAAATTGTCATAAGAACTCATCACAAAATGCACACGATTGTACTACAAATTGTGCTTAATCTAAGTCCAATAATATTGGTATTGGTATGTTTATTCTTTCTCACTTTTATATTATATATTGGTATGATTATCAATCTAATACTAAAAATTAATACAGTTGGCCTAAATCATGATGTTTCTTACATATTGATATTTTATGTTTTGAGATCCACATAACATTAATGGAATCATGAATTCATGTTTGGAAATTTGCAAGGATAAATAATGTATATTACTACATGTATGTAACACTACAAAAATCAAAAATCAGTTGACCTAATTAACTGTATTATTACTTTTGGGGCAATAAATAAACTTTTTCTCTCTTTCTTATTATATGTATATGTGTGGGGGATGAGATCAAATGACACTAAGGTGTCAAATTAAACTTTGAAGATATATCTTGTCCATTTAATTAGTTTTGATCTCAAAGATTACGTTAATCCACTCAAAACTCATGTGATTCCCTCTCCCTCTTAAACTTTTTCTCAAGTCTAAGCATTAGATTGACATATGTGGCGACTATCTTTGAACACTCTTATTCTCAATCTTGAGCCAATTTTTATGGTGATAATATGAAATAAGAGATGAACAACAAAATATTGAAACCTTTCATGATGTCTCAGTGCTTTGATAGTAATCTTATATCATCCTCAATCTCAGCACAACAATGACTATGTTTTGATCACTTTTTATTTAACTAAATTTGTAATTGTCTGAAATTCACATATCAGATATTTTGTGATTTGTATTGAAACTTGATTTAATCTTAACTTTATGGAAATAATTGATTTCTTCTTGTTCAACAAAATTTTGAAATGAAAACCAAACCAAATGCAACTTACTTGATTGAATCTTAGCTCAATTATCAGCGCTTTTGAAATTATATCTACTTTTTTATGTCTATTTTATAATACATATTAAAGTATACTTATATATATATATATATATATATATAGACACGTCTATGTAAATTGGATTATATGATTAAAATCAATAATTGTTTTATCATTTTTGTTTAAAGAAAAAATATAGGCTAAATAGAGTTAGAACTTTAAAATAGAATTTAATATTTTCAAATTTAAAAATACAGTACTCACATAATAATTGAATACAATAATGCAAATTAAACATAACTCAGCAAGAATAGTGTATTATGATTAAAATAAAATTAATATTTATCAAATAAATAAAATCTTTGGTTATATAATTGAAGCATAGTTTATTTAAAAATACAAAACTAAAATTTGAATTTAATGGAAATTATATTTATTTATAATTTTTAACATAATTTGGTTTTTAATAAATCGTATACAATCATGTCTATTTATAGAGAGAAGAGATATAAATGTATAGCACAATTGTATTAATTAAATAAGTTGAATTTATTTTTTTTATCGGACTAAAACTATTGAGATAAAAGCAAAGTTTGCCAAATCGAAAATAAATATTAAACACAAAAATTTAACAAACATAATTTGTAATTAGTTATATATATATAAACAAAAGTTTACTAAATTTAATCGTATAAAATTGATAATTGAAATTCAAAGTCCTTGGCCCCTAAAATCCCAAGGAAAGAAGATGAACTCTAAGGCTTTGTCAGCCATTGAAGAAACGGAGAAAATTAAATGAAAAAATCATAGTGAAGAATCAGATGATGAAGGCTTGTACTTTATACGAAATTACACACATAGTGAGAAAATTTATTGTTTTTTCTATTAAGTTAGCAACGAGTTAAATTAAAATGTTAGTTGCAACCATTTTTAATATAATTAAAACAACACTCATTTTGTCTTACCGTTTTTATTATTATATTTCGTATCCTATCTAAATGATCCAACTTAGATTAATTTCTTACTCAATCATTTTAAAAATATAGTTCAACGATAATACAAGTGATAAAAGAACACGTCTAATATAATTTTCCAGTAGATAATTATATATATTAATATTTATTAAAATACTTTTAAAATTATAGATACTAAACTTAATATATAGGCTATGTTTAAAGGATGGTCTTCATTATGCATTTATTTGAAAAATTATTATTTTTGATTTGATGCATCATACCCACACATTTGATAGAGATTTATTTTTTGGCTCGACATTTGAGTTAGTGATGAATGTTTAGCAATTATTATTTCTTTAAAATAATATAGTAATTAGAAAAATGTAAAATTTAATATTTTATTAATTAACATTATAATTTTGACAAATTATTTGATTTCTCATATAGACCATTAATGATTAATATAATATTAACTTTATATTTATTAATATAATTTAATGCGTGGATATTTTTTTTACGTAGTACTTTATTTTTCTATTTACACAAAATCTTTAATGAGTGAAATATGATATAACACATTAAATTATAATTGGGTTGATCGAATTTTTAAATATGTTTTTAAAAGTTTAATATCCTACTATGTCATTAAAATATAACTACAATTTTAACATAATAATTCAATGAGTAAAACATAATATATGAATTAGTTGACTTTATATTTTCGAAAATATTCTACATATTCTTAAATGTGTGTTTATAAATCAATATATAATAATTACTCAAATAAACTCAATTGAAAATAATACTCTACAAACAAAATCAATAAGTTTTATTATTTTTGAAATTTTAAATCTAATTCACCTTAATAATAATAAATTATAGTCTATATATCTTGCGCAATCTGTGGGACACATTCTAGTTTTTTTTTTTTGCTTGTCAATTTTTAATTGGTTGTGTCTAGAGGCTGATATTTTAGTGGAGTGACCATCTAAAAAATTTTCACAACAAATTAAAAACTGAATATTTGATATCTTTGACAAAAAGTCAATATATCAAATCTCAAACTATTATTTATTTAGGTCTCTTTTAGTGTCATTGTAAAATATTTTCACTTAGACATCTAATAAAATTTTACCATATATATATATATATATTTGTGTAGTCGGTTACAAAATAATATTATGACATATATAAATTGTAAAAAAATCTGATTTTTTTTCCATTAAGCTAAAAATATATGAAAATCTAATTGTAGCAAATATTAACTTTTAAGCTTTTGATACATAAGTGTTAATCATGTCACATTCCAGAATTGACAATCATCAATGTATTTCTTATTTAGGGTTTGGAAATGTACTCAAGATGACGTTTTTCAATGATTATAAATGGAGAACTACATAGATTTTCAAATCAAACTTAATTATACAAAGAGAAATACAATATTTATAAGATATACAAGAAAAATGTCAAAGAGTGAGATGAAAAATGTTGTTATGATTATGGTCATAATTATGGCAATGAATATGTTTATATTTGCTCTTGCCAATGAAACTTCTTCACTAACAACACCTGCACATGAAAATGCAGATAGTAGAATTGGTGTATTGCTTTGCCTTGGCAAGTGTGGTTTGAAATGTGCCAGTGACGTAGGAAATCCTACATCATTTGTAGGTTGTCTTACTACTTGTAGATTAAATTGTCATAAGAACTCATCACAAAATGCACACGATTGTACTACAAATTGTGCTTAATCTAAGTCCAATAATATTGGTATTGGTATGTTTATTCTTTCTCACTTTTATATTATATATTGGTATGATTATCAATCTAATACTAAAAATTAATACAGTTGGCCTAAATCATGATGTTTCTTACATATTGATATTTTATGTTTTGAGATCCACATAACATTAATGGAATCATGAATTCATGTTTGGAAATTTGCAAGGATAAATAATGTATATTACTACATGTATGTAACACTACAAAAATCAAAAATCAGTTGACCTAATTAACTGTATTATTACTTTTGGGGCAATAAATAAACTTTTTCTCTCTTTCTTATTATATGTATATGTGTGGGGGATGAGATCAAATGACACTAAGGTGTCAAATTAAACTTTGAAGATATATCTTGTCCATTTAATTAGTTTTGATCTCAAAGATTACGTTAATCCACTCAAAACTCATGTGATTCCCTCTCCCTCTTAAACTTTTTCTCAAGTCTAAGCATTAGATTGACATATGTGGCGACTATCTTTGAACACTCTTATTCTCAATCTTGAGCCAATTTTTATGGTGATAATATGAAATAAGAGATGAACAACAAAATATTGAAACCTTTCATGATGTCTCAGTGCTTTGATAGTAATCTTATATCATCCTCAATCTCAGCACAACAATGACTATGTTTTGATCACTTTTTATTTAACTAAATTTGTAATTGTCTGAAATTCACATATCAGATATTTTGTGATTTGTATTGAAACTTGATTTAATCTTAACTTTATGGAAATAATTGATTTCTTCTTGTTCAACAAAATTTTGAAATGAAAACCAAACCAAATGCAACTTACTTGATTGAATCTTAGCTCAATTATCAGCGCTTTTGAAATTATATCTACTTTTTTATGTCTATTTTATAATACATATTAAAGTATACTTATATATATATATATATATATATATAGACACGTCTATGTAAATTGGATTATATGATTAAAATCAATAATTGTTTTATCATTTTTGTTTAAAGAAAAAATATAGGCTAAATAGAGTTAGAACTTTAAAATAGAATTTAATATTTTCAAATTTAAAAATACAGTACTCACATAATAATTGAATACAATAATGCAAATTAAACATAACTCAGCAAGAATAGTGTATTATGATTAAAATAAAATTAATATTTATCAAATAAATAAAATCTTTGGTTATATAATTGAAGCATAGTTTATTTAAAAATACAAAACTAAAATTTGAATTTAATGGAAATTATATTTATTTATAATTTTTAACATAATTTGGTTTTTAATAAATCGTATACAATCATGTCTATTTATAGAGAGAAGAGATATAAATGTATAGCACAATTGTATTAATTAAATAAGTTGAATTTATTTTTTTTATCGGACTAAAACTATTGAGATAAAAGCAAAGTTTGCCAAATCGAAAATAAATATTAAACACAAAAATTTAACAAACATAATTTGTAATTAGTTATATATATATAAACAAAAGTTTACTAAATTTAATCGTATAAAATTGATAATTGAAATTCAAAGTCCTTGGCCCCTAAAATCCCAAGGAAAGAAGATGAACTCTAAGGCTTTGTCAGCCATTGAAGAAACGGAGAAAATTAAATGAAAAAATCATAGTGAAGAATCAGATGATGAAGGCTTGTACTTTATACGAAATTACACACATAGTGAGAAAATTTATTGTTTTTTCTATTAAGTTAGCAACGAGTTAAATTAAAATGTTAGTTGCAACCATTTTTAATATAATTAAAACAACACTCATTTTGTCTTACCGTTTTTATTATTATATTTCGTATCCTATCTAAATGATCCAACTTAGATTAATTTCTTACTCAATCATTTTAAAAATATAGTTCAACGATAATACAAGTGATAAAAGAACACGTCTAATATAATTTTCCAGTAGATAATTATATATATTAATATTTATTAAAATACTTTTAAAATTATAGATACTAAACTTAATATATAGGCTATGTTTAAAGGATGGTCTTCATTATGCATTTATTTGAAAAATTATTATTTTTGATTTGATGCATCATACCCACACATTTGATAGAGATTTATTTTTTGGCTCGACATTTGAGTTAGTGATGAATGTTTAGCAATTATTATTTCTTTAAAATAATATAGTAATTAGAAAAATGTAAAATTTAATATTTTATTAATTAACATTATAATTTTGACAAATTATTTGATTTCTCATATAGACCATTAATGATTAATATAATATTAACTTTATATTTATTAATATAATTTAATGCGTGGATATTTTTTTTACGTAGTACTTTATTTTTCTATTTACACAAAATCTTTAATGAGTGAAATATGATATAACACATTAAATTATAATTGGGTTGATCGAATTTTTAAATATGTTTTTAAAAGTTTAATATCCTACTATGTCATTAAAATATAACTACAATTTTAACATAATAATTCAATGAGTAAAACATAATATATGAATTAGTTGACTTTATATTTTCGAAAATATTCTACATATTCTTAAATGTGTGTTTATAAATCAATATATAATAATTACTCAAATAAACTCAATTGAAAATAATACTCTACAAACAAAATCAATAAGTTTTATTATTTTTGAAATTTTAAATCTAATTCACCTTAATAATAATAAATTATAGTCTATATATCTTGCGCAATCTGTGGGACACATTCTAGTTTTTTTTTTTTGCTTGTCAATTTTTAATTGGTTGTGTCTAGAGGCTGATATTTTAGTGGAGTGACCATCTAAAAAATTTTCACAACAAATTAAAAACTGAATATTTGATATCTTTGACAAAAAGTCAATATATCAAATCTCAAACTATTATTTATTTAGGTCTCTTTTAGTGTCATTGTAAAATATTTTCACTTAGACATCTAATAAAATTTTACCATATATATATATATATATTTGTGTAGTCGGTTACAAAATAATATTATGACATATATAAATTGTAAAAAAATCTGATTTTTTTTCCATTAAGCTAAAAATATATGAAAATCTAATTGTAGCAAATATTAACTTTTAAGCTTTTGATACATAAGTGTTAATCATGTCACATTCCAGAATTGACAATCATCAATGTATTTCTTATTTAGGGTTTGGAAATGTACTCAAGATGACGTTTTTCAATGATTATAAATGGAGAACTACATAGATTTTCAAATCAAACTTAATTATACAAAGAGAAATACAATATTTATAAGATATACAAGAAAAATGTCAAAGAGTGAGATGAAAAATGTTGTTATGATTATGGTCATAATTATGGCAATGAATATGTTTATATTTGCTCTTGCCAATGAAACTTCTTCACTAACAACACCTGCACATGAAAATGCAGATAGTAGAATTGGTGTATTGCTTTGCCTTGGCAAGTGTGGTTTGAAATGTGCCAGTGACGTAGGAAATCCTACATCATTTGTAGGTTGTCTTACTACTTGTAGATTAAATTGTCATAAGAACTCATCACAAAATGCACACGATTGTACTACAAATTGTGCTTAATCTAAGTCCAATAATATTGGTATTGGTATGTTTATTCTTTCTCACTTTTATATTATATATTGGTATGATTATCAATCTAATACTAAAAATTAATACAGTTGGCCTAAATCATGATGTTTCTTACATATTGATATTTTATGTTTTGAGATCCACATAACATTAATGGAATCATGAATTCATGTTTGGAAATTTGCAAGGATAAATAATGTATATTACTACATGTATGTAACACTACAAAAATCAAAAATCAGTTGACCTAATTAACTGTATTATTACTTTTGGGGCAATAAATAAACTTTTTCTCTCTTTCTTATTATATGTATATGTGTGGGGGATGAGATCAAATGACACTAAGGTGTCAAATTAAACTTTGAAGATATATCTTGTCCATTTAATTAGTTTTGATCTCAAAGATTACGTTAATCCACTCAAAACTCATGTGATTCCCTCTCCCTCTTAAACTTTTTCTCAAGTCTAAGCATTAGATTGACATATGTGGCGACTATCTTTGAACACTCTTATTCTCAATCTTGAGCCAATTTTTATGGTGATAATATGAAATAAGAGATGAACAACAAAATATTGAAACCTTTCATGATGTCTCAGTGCTTTGATAGTAATCTTATATCATCCTCAATCTCAGCACAACAATGACTATGTTTTGATCACTTTTTATTTAACTAAATTTGTAATTGTCTGAAATTCACATATCAGATATTTTGTGATTTGTATTGAAACTTGATTTAATCTTAACTTTATGGAAATAATTGATTTCTTCTTGTTCAACAAAATTTTGAAATGAAAACCAAACCAAATGCAACTTACTTGATTGAATCTTAGCTCAATTATCAGCGCTTTTGAAATTATATCTACTTTTTTATGTCTATTTTATAATACATATTAAAGTATACTTATATATATATATATATATATATATAGACACGTCTATGTAAATTGGATTATATGATTAAAATCAATAATTGTTTTATCATTTTTGTTTAAAGAAAAAATATAGGCTAAATAGAGTTAGAACTTTAAAATAGAATTTAATATTTTCAAATTTAAAAATACAGTACTCACATAATAATTGAATACAATAATGCAAATTAAACATAACTCAGCAAGAATAGTGTATTATGATTAAAATAAAATTAATATTTATCAAATAAATAAAATCTTTGGTTATATAATTGAAGCATAGTTTATTTAAAAATACAAAACTAAAATTTGAATTTAATGGAAATTATATTTATTTATAATTTTTAACATAATTTGGTTTTTAATAAATCGTATACAATCATGTCTATTTATAGAGAGAAGAGATATAAATGTATAGCACAATTGTATTAATTAAATAAGTTGAATTTATTTTTTTTATCGGACTAAAACTATTGAGATAAAAGCAAAGTTTGCCAAATCGAAAATAAATATTAAACACAAAAATTTAACAAACATAATTTGTAATTAGTTATATATATATAAACAAAAGTTTACTAAATTTAATCGTATAAAATTGATAATTGAAATTCAAAGTCCTTGGCCCCTAAAATCCCAAGGAAAGAAGATGAACTCTAAGGCTTTGTCAGCCATTGAAGAAACGGAGAAAATTAAATGAAAAAATCATAGTGAAGAATCAGATGATGAAGGCTTGTACTTTATACGAAATTACACACATAGTGAGAAAATTTATTGTTTTTTCTATTAAGTTAGCAACGAGTTAAATTAAAATGTTAGTTGCAACCATTTTTAATATAATTAAAACAACACTCATTTTGTCTTACCGTTTTTATTATTATATTTCGTATCCTATCTAAATGATCCAACTTAGATTAATTTCTTACTCAATCATTTTAAAAATATAGTTCAACGATAATACAAGTGATAAAAGAACACGTCTAATATAATTTTCCAGTAGATAATTATATATATTAATATTTATTAAAATACTTTTAAAATTATAGATACTAAACTTAATATATAGGCTATGTTTAAAGGATGGTCTTCATTATGCATTTATTTGAAAAATTATTATTTTTGATTTGATGCATCATACCCACACATTTGATAGAGATTTATTTTTTGGCTCGACATTTGAGTTAGTGATGAATGTTTAGCAATTATTATTTCTTTAAAATAATATAGTAATTAGAAAAATGTAAAATTTAATATTTTATTAATTAACATTATAATTTTGACAAATTATTTGATTTCTCATATAGACCATTAATGATTAATATAATATTAACTTTATATTTATTAATATAATTTAATGCGTGGATATTTTTTTTACGTAGTACTTTATTTTTCTATTTACACAAAATCTTTAATGAGTGAAATATGATATAACACATTAAATTATAATTGGGTTGATCGAATTTTTAAATATGTTTTTAAAAGTTTAATATCCTACTATGTCATTAAAATATAACTACAATTTTAACATAATAATTCAATGAGTAAAACATAATATATGAATTAGTTGACTTTATATTTTCGAAAATATTCTACATATTCTTAAATGTGTGTTTATAAATCAATATATAATAATTACTCAAATAAACTCAATTGAAAATAATACTCAGTTTACTAAATTTAATCGTATAAAATTGATAATTGAAATTCAAAGTCCTTGGCCCCTAAAATCCCAAGGAAAGAAGATGAACTCTAAGGCTTTGTCAGCCATTGAAGAAACGGAGAAAATTAAATGAAAAAATCATAGTGAAGAATCAGATGATGAAGGCTTGTACTTTATACGAAATTACACACATAGTGAGAAAATTTATTGTTTTTTCTATTAAGTTAGCAACGAGTTAAATTAAAATGTTAGTTGCAACCATTTTTAATATAATTAAAACAACACTCATTTTGTCTTACCGTTTTTATTATTATATTTCGTATCCTATCTAAATGATCCAACTTAGATTAATTTCTTACTCAATCATTTTAAAAATATAGTTCAACGATAATACAAGTGATAAAAGAACACGTCTAATATAATTTTCCAGTAGATAATTATATATATTAATATTTATTAAAATACTTTTAAAATTATAGATACTAAACTTAATATATAGGCTATGTTTAAAGGATGGTCTTCATTATGCATTTATTTGAAAAATTATTATTTTTGATTTGATGCATCATACCCACACATTTGATAGAGATTTATTTTTTGGCTCGACATTTGAGTTAGTGATGAATGTTTAGCAATTATTATTTCTTTAAAATAATATAGTAATTAGAAAAATGTAAAATTTAATATTTTATTAATTAACATTATAATTTTGACAAATTATTTGATTTCTCATATAGACCATTAATGATTAATATAATATTAACTTTATATTTATTAATATAATTTAATGCGTGGATATTTTTTTTACGTAGTACTTTATTTTTCTATTTACACAAAATCTTTAATGAGTGAAATATGATATAACACATTAAATTATAATTGGGTTGATCGAATTTTTAAATATGTTTTTAAAAGTTTAATATCCTACTATGTCATTAAAATATAACTACAATTTTAACATAATAATTCAATGAGTAAAACATAATATATGAATTAGTTGACTTTATATTTTCGAAAATATTCTACATATTCTTAAATGTGTGTTTATAAATCAATATATAATAATTACTCAAATAAACTCAATTGAAAATAATACTCTACAAACAAAATCAATAAGTTTTATTATTTTTGAAATTTTAAATCTAATTCACCTTAATAATAATAAATTATAGTCTATATATCTTGCGCAATCTGTGGGACACATTCTAGTTTTTTTTTTTTGCTTGTCAATTTTTAATTGGTTGTGTCTAGAGGCTGATATTTTAGTGGAGTGACCATCTAAAAAATTTTCACAACAAATTAAAAACTGAATATTTGATATCTTTGACAAAAAGTCAATATATCAAATCTCAAACTATTATTTATTTAGGTCTCTTTTAGTGTCATTGTAAAATATTTTCACTTAGACATCTAATAAAATTTTACCATATATATATATATATATTTGTGTAGTCGGTTACAAAATAATATTATGACATATATAAATTGTAAAAAAATCTGATTTTTTTTCCATTAAGCTAAAAATATATGAAAATCTAATTGTAGCAAATATTAACTTTTAAGCTTTTGATACATAAGTGTTAATCATGTCACATTCCAGAATTGACAATCATCAATGTATTTCTTATTTAGGGTTTGGAAATGTACTAAAGATGACATTTTTCAATGATTATAAATGGAGAACAACATAGATTTTCAAATCAAACTTAATTATACAAAGAGAAATACAATATTTATAAGATATTCAAGAAAAATGTCAAAGAGTGAGATGAAAAATGTTGTTATGATTATGGTCATAATTATGGCAATGAATATGTTTATTTTTGTTCTTGCCAATGAAACTTCTTCACTAACAACACCTGCACATGAAAATGCATATAGTAGAATTGGTGTATTGCTTTGCCTTGGCAAGTGTGGTTTGAAATGTGCAAGTGACGTAGGAAATCCTACATCATTTGTTGGTTGTCTTACTACTTGTAGATTAAATTGTCATAAGAACTCATCACAAAATGCACATGATTGTACTACAAATTGTGGTTAATCGAAGTCCAACAATATTGGTATTGGTATGTTTATTCTTTCTCGCTTTTATATTATATATTGGTATGATTATCAATCTAATACTATAAATTAATACAGTTGGCTTAAATCATCATGTTTCTTACATATTGATATTTTATTTTTTCAGATCCACATAACATTAATGGAATCATGAATTCATGTTTGGAAACTTGCAAGGACAAATAATGTATATTACTACATGTATGTAAAATATTTTCACTTAGACATCTAATAAAATTTTACCATATATATATATATATATTTGTGTAGTCGGTTACAAAATAATATTATGATAGTTTACTAAATTTAATCGTATAAAATTGATAATTGAAATTCAAAGTCCTTGGCCCCTAAAATCCCAAGGAAAGAAGATGAACTCTAAGGCTTTGTCAGCCATTGAAGAAACGGAGAAAATTAAATGAAAAAATCATAGTGAAGAATCAGATGATGAAGGCTTGTACTTTATACGAAATTACACACATAGTGAGAAAATTTATTGTTTTTTCTATTAAGTTAGCAACGAGTTAAATTAAAATGTTAGTTGCAACCATTTTTAATATAATTAAAACAACACTCATTTTGTCTTACCGTTTTTATTATTATATTTCGTATCCTATCTAAATGATCCAACTTAGATTAATTTCTTACTCAATCATTTTAAAAATATAGTTCAACGATAATACAAGTGATAAAAGAACACGTCTAATATAATTTTCCAGTAGATAATTATATATATTAATATTTATTAAAATACTTTTAAAATTATAGATACTAAACTTAATATATAGGCTATGTTTAAAGGATGGTCTTCATTATGCATTTATTTGAAAAATTATTATTTTTGATTTGATGCATCATACCCACACATTTGATAGAGATTTATTTTTTGGCTCGACATTTGAGTTAGTGATGAATGTTTAGCAATTATTATTTCTTTAAAATAATATAGTAATTAGAAAAATGTAAAATTTAATATTTTATTAATTAACATTATAATTTTGACAAATTATTTGATTTCTCATATAGACCATTAATGATTAATATAATATTAACTTTATATTTATTAATATAATTTAATGCGTGGATATTTTTTTTACGTAGTACTTTATTTTTCTATTTACACAAAATCTTTAATGAGTGAAATATGATATAACACATTAAATTATAATTGGGTTGATCGAATTTTTAAATATGTTTTTAAAAGTTTAATATCCTACTATGTCATTAAAATATAACTACAATTTTAACATAATAATTCAATGAGTAAAACATAATATATGAATTAGTTGACTTTATATTTTCGAAAATATTCTACATATTCTTAAATGTGTGTTTATAAATCAATATATAATAATTACTCAAATAAACTCAATTGAAAATAATACTCTACAAACAAAATCAATAAGTTTTATTATTTTTGAAATTTTAAATCTAATTCACCTTAATAATAATAAATTATAGTCTATATATCTTGCGCAATCTGTGGGACACATTCTAGTTTTTTTTTTTTGCTTGTCAATTTTTAATTGGTTGTGTCTAGAGGCTGATATTTTAGTGGAGTGACCATCTAAAAAATTTTCACAACAAATTAAAAACTGAATATTTGATATCTTTGACAAAAAGTCAATATATCAAATCTCAAACTATTATTTATTTAGGTCTCTTTTAGTGTCATTGTAAAATATTTTCACTTAGACATCTAATAAAATTTTACCATATATATATATATATATTTGTGTAGTCGGTTACAAAATAATATTATGACATATATAAATTGTAAAAAAATCTGATTTTTTTTCCATTAAGCTAAAAATATATGAAAATCTAATTGTAGCAAATATTAACTTTTAAGCTTTTGATACATAAGTGTTAATCATGTCACATTCCAGAATTGACAATCATCAATGTATTTCTTATTTAGGGTTTGGAAATGTACTAAAGATGACATTTTTCAATGATTATAAATGGAGAACAACATAGATTTTCAAATCAAACTTAATTATACAAAGAGAAATACAATATTTATAAGATATTCAAGAAAAATGTCAAAGAGTGAGATGAAAAATGTTGTTATGATTATGGTCATAATTATGGCAATGAATATGTTTATTTTTGTTCTTGCCAATGAAACTTCTTCACTAACAACACCTGCACATGAAAATGCATATAGTAGAATTGGTGTATTGCTTTGCCTTGGCAAGTGTGGTTTGAAATGTGCAAGTGACGTAGGAAATCCTACATCATTTGTTGGTTGTCTTACTACTTGTAGATTAAATTGTCATAAGAACTCATCACAAAATGCACATGATTGTACTACAAATTGTGGTTAATCGAAGTCCAACAATATTGGTATTGGTATGTTTATTCTTTCTCGCTTTTATATTATATATTGGTATGATTATCAATCTAATACTATAAATTAATACAGTTGGCTTAAATCATCATGTTTCTTACATATTGATATTTTATTTTTTCAGATCCACATAACATTAATGGAATCATGAATTCATGTTTGGAAACTTGCAAGGACAAATAATGTATATTACTACATGTATGTAAAATATTTTCACTTAGACATCTAATAAAATTTTACCATATATATATATATATATTTGTGTAGTCGGTTACAAAATAATATTATGATATATATAAATTGTGAAAAAATCTGATTTTTTTTCCATTAAGCTAAAAATATATGAAAATCTAATTGTAGCAAATATTAACTTTTAAGCTTTTGATACATAAGTGTTAATCATGTCACATTCCAGAATTGACAATCATCAATGTATTTCTTATTTAGGGTTTGGAAATGTACTCAAGATGACGTTTTTCAATGATTATAAATGGAGAACTACATAGATTTTCAAATCAAACTTAATTATACAAAGAGAAATACAATATTTATAAGATATACAAGAAAAATGTCAAAGAGTGAGATGAAAAATGTTGTTATGATTATGGTCATAATTATGGCAATGAATATGTTTATATTTGCTCTTGCCAATGAAACTTCTTCACTAACAACACCTGCACATGAAAATGCAGATAGTAGAATTGGTGTATTGCTTTGCCTTGGCAAGTGTGGTTTGAAATGTGCCAGTGACGTAGGAAATCCTACATCATTTGTAGGTTGTCTTACTACTTGTAGATTAAATTGTCATAAGAACTCATCACAAAATGCACACGATTGTACTACAAATTGTGCTTAATCTAAGTCCAATAATATTGGTATTGGTATGTTTATTCTTTCTCACTTTTATATTATATATTGGTATGATTATCAATCTAATACTAAAAATTAATACAGTTGGCCTAAATCATGATGTTTCTTACATATTGATATTTTATGTTTTGAGATCCACATAACATTAATGGAATCATGAATTCATGTTTGGAAATTTGCAAGGATAAATAATGTATATTACTACATGTATGTAACACTACAAAAATCAAAAATCAGTTGACCTAATTAACTGTATTATTACTTTTGGGGCAATAAATAAACTTTTTCTCTCTTTCTTATTATATGTATATGTGTGGGGGATGAGATCAAATGACACTAAGGTGTCAAATTAAACTTTGAAGATATATCTTGTCCATTTAATTAGTTTTGATCTCAAAGATTACGTTAATCCACTCAAAACTCATGTGATTCCCTCTCCCTCTTAAACTTTTTCTCAAGTCTAAGCATTAGATTGACATATGTGGCGACTATCTTTGAACACTCTTATTCTCAATCTTGAGCCAATTTTTATGGTGATAATATGAAATAAGAGATGAACAACAAAATATTGAAACCTTTCATGATGTCTCAGTGCTTTG
>JBBPBS010000207.1:8458256-8475022 GCA_037974835.1 Cicer judaicum | reverse complement strand
TTTTTCAATGATTATAAATGGAGAACAACATAGATTTTCAAATCAAACTTAATTATACAAAGAGAAATACAATATTTATAAGATATTCAAGAAAAATGTCAAAGAGTGAGATGAAAAATGTTGTTATGATTATGGTCATAATTATGGCAATGAATATGTTTATTTTTGTTCTTGCCAATGAAACTTCTTCACTAACAACACCTGCACATGAAAATGCATATAGTAGAATTGGTGTATTGCTTTGCCTTGGCAAGTGTGGTTTGAAATGTGCAAGTGACGTAGGAAATCCTACATCATTTGTTGGTTGTCTTACTACTTGTAGATTAAATTGTCATAAGAACTCATCACAAAATGCACATGATTGTACTACAAATTGTGGTTAATCGAAGTCCAACAATATTGGTATTGGTATGTTTATTCTTTCTCGCTTTTATATTATATATTGGTATGATTATCAATCTAATACTATAAATTAATACAGTTGGCTTAAATCATCATGTTTCTTACATATTGATATTTTATTTTTTCAGATCCACATAACATTAATGGAATCATGAATTCATGTTTGGAAACTTGCAAGGACAAATAATGTATATTACTACATGTATGTAAAATATTTTCACTTAGACATCTAATAAAATTTTACCATATATATATATATATATTTGTGTAGTCGGTTACAAAATAATATTATGATATATATAAATTGTGAAAAAATCTGATTTTTTTTCCATTAAGCTAAAAATATATGAAAATCTAATTGTAGCAAATATTAACTTTTAAGCTTTTGATACATAAGTGTTAATCATGTCACATTCCAGAATTGACAATCATCAATGTATTTCTTATTTAGGGTTTGGAAATGTACTCAAGATGACGTTTTTCAATGATTATAAATGGAGAACTACATAGATTTTCAAATCAAACTTAATTATACAAAGAGAAATACAATATTTATAAGATATACAAGAAAAATGTCAAAGAGTGAGATGAAAAATGTTGTTATGATTATGGTCATAATTATGGCAATGAATATGTTTATATTTGCTCTTGCCAATGAAACTTCTTCACTAACAACACCTGCACATGAAAATGCAGATAGTAGAATTGGTGTATTGCTTTGCCTTGGCAAGTGTGGTTTGAAATGTGCCAGTGACGTAGGAAATCCTACATCATTTGTAGGTTGTCTTACTACTTGTAGATTAAATTGTCATAAGAACTCATCACAAAATGCACACGATTGTACTACAAATTGTGCTTAATCTAAGTCCAATAATATTGGTATTGGTATGTTTATTCTTTCTCACTTTTATATTATATATTGGTATGATTATCAATCTAATACTAAAAATTAATACAGTTGGCCTAAATCATGATGTTTCTTACATATTGATATTTTATGTTTTGAGATCCACATAACATTAATGGAATCATGAATTCATGTTTGGAAATTTGCAAGGATAAATAATGTATATTACTACATGTATGTAACACTACAAAAATCAAAAATCAGTTGACCTAATTAACTGTATTATTACTTTTGGGGCAATAAATAAACTTTTTCTCTCTTTCTTATTATATGTATATGTGTGGGGGATGAGATCAAATGACACTAAGGTGTCAAATTAAACTTTGAAGATATATCTTGTCCATTTAATTAGTTTTGATCTCAAAGATTACGTTAATCCACTCAAAACTCATGTGATTCCCTCTCCCTCTTAAACTTTTTCTCAAGTCTAAGCATTAGATTGACATATGTGGCGACTATCTTTGAACACTCTTATTCTCAATCTTGAGCCAATTTTTATGGTGATAATATGAAATAAGAGATGAACAACAAAATATTGAAACCTTTCATGATGTCTCAGTGCTTTGATAGTAATCTTATATCATCCTCAATCTCAGCACAACAATGACTATGTTTTGATCACTTTTTATTTAACTAAATTTGTAATTGTCTGAAATTCACATATCAGATATTTTGTGATTTGTATTGAAACTTGATTTAATCTTAACTTTATGGAAATAATTGATTTCTTCTTGTTCAACAAAATTTTGAAATGAAAACCAAACCAAATGCAACTTACTTGATTGAATCTTAGCTCAATTATCAGCGCTTTTGAAATTATATCTACTTTTTTATGTCTATTTTATAATACATATTAAAGTATACTTATATATATATATATATATATATATAGACACGTCTATGTAAATTGGATTATATGATTAAAATCAATAATTGTTTTATCATTTTTGTTTAAAGAAAAAATATAGGCTAAATAGAGTTAGAACTTTAAAATAGAATTTAATATTTTCAAATTTAAAAATACAGTACTCACATAATAATTGAATACAATAATGCAAATTAAACATAACTCAGCAAGAATAGTGTATTATGATTAAAATAAAATTAATATTTATCAAATAAATAAAATCTTTGGTTATATAATTGAAGCATAGTTTATTTAAAAATACAAAACTAAAATTTGAATTTAATGGAAATTATATTTATTTATAATTTTTAACATAATTTGGTTTTTAATAAATCGTATACAATCATGTCTATTTATAGAGAGAAGAGATATAAATGTATAGCACAATTGTATTAATTAAATAAGTTGAATTTATTTTTTTTATCGGACTAAAACTATTGAGATAAAAGCAAAGTTTGCCAAATCGAAAATAAATATTAAACACAAAAATTTAACAAACATAATTTGTAATTAGTTATATATATATAAACAAAAGTTTACTAAATTTAATCGTATAAAATTGATAATTGAAATTCAAAGTCCTTGGCCCCTAAAATCCCAAGGAAAGAAGATGAACTCTAAGGCTTTGTCAGCCATTGAAGAAACGGAGAAAATTAAATGAAAAAATCATAGTGAAGAATCAGATGATGAAGGCTTGTACTTTATACGAAATTACACACATAGTGAGAAAATTTATTGTTTTTTCTATTAAGTTAGCAACGAGTTAAATTAAAATGTTAGTTGCAACCATTTTTAATATAATTAAAACAACACTCATTTTGTCTTACCGTTTTTATTATTATATTTCGTATCCTATCTAAATGATCCAACTTAGATTAATTTCTTACTCAATCATTTTAAAAATATAGTTCAACGATAATACAAGTGATAAAAGAACACGTCTAATATAATTTTCCAGTAGATAATTATATATATTAATATTTATTAAAATACTTTTAAAATTATAGATACTAAACTTAATATATAGGCTATGTTTAAAGGATGGTCTTCATTATGCATTTATTTGAAAAATTATTATTTTTGATTTGATGCATCATACCCACACATTTGATAGAGATTTATTTTTTGGCTCGACATTTGAGTTAGTGATGAATGTTTAGCAATTATTATTTCTTTAAAATAATATAGTAATTAGAAAAATGTAAAATTTAATATTTTATTAATTAACATTATAATTTTGACAAATTATTTGATTTCTCATATAGACCATTAATGATTAATATAATATTAACTTTATATTTATTAATATAATTTAATGCGTGGATATTTTTTTTACGTAGTACTTTATTTTTCTATTTACACAAAATCTTTAATGAGTGAAATATGATATAACACATTAAATTATAATTGGGTTGATCGAATTTTTAAATATGTTTTTAAAAGTTTAATATCCTACTATGTCATTAAAATATAACTACAATTTTAACATAATAATTCAATGAGTAAAACATAATATATGAATTAGTTGACTTTATATTTTCGAAAATATTCTACATATTCTTAAATGTGTGTTTATAAATCAATATATAATAATTACTCAAATAAACTCAATTGAAAATAATACTCTACAAACAAAATCAATAAGTTTTATTATTTTTGAAATTTTAAATCTAATTCACCTTAATAATAATAAATTATAGTCTATATATCTTGCGCAATCTGTGGGACACATTCTAGTTTTTTTTTTTTGCTTGTCAATTTTTAATTGGTTGTGTCTAGAGGCTGATATTTTAGTGGAGTGACCATCTAAAAAATTTTCACAACAAATTAAAAACTGAATATTTGATATCTTTGACAAAAAGTCAATATATCAAATCTCAAACTATTATTTATTTAGGTCTCTTTTAGTGTCATTGTAAAATATTTTCACTTAGACATCTAATAAAATTTTACCATATATATATATATATATTTGTGTAGTCGGTTACAAAATAATATTATGACATATATAAATTGTAAAAAAATCTGATTTTTTTTCCATTAAGCTAAAAATATATGAAAATCTAATTGTAGCAAATATTAACTTTTAAGCTTTTGATACATAAGTGTTAATCATGTCACATTCCAGAATTGACAATCATCAATGTATTTCTTATTTAGGGTTTGGAAATGTACTCAAGATGACGTTTTTCAATGATTATAAATGGAGAACTACATAGATTTTCAAATCAAACTTAATTATACAAAGAGAAATACAATATTTATAAGATATACAAGAAAAATGTCAAAGAGTGAGATGAAAAATGTTGTTATGATTATGGTCATAATTATGGCAATGAATATGTTTATATTTGCTCTTGCCAATGAAACTTCTTCACTAACAACACCTGCACATGAAAATGCAGATAGTAGAATTGGTGTATTGCTTTGCCTTGGCAAGTGTGGTTTGAAATGTGCCAGTGACGTAGGAAATCCTACATCATTTGTAGGTTGTCTTACTACTTGTAGATTAAATTGTCATAAGAACTCATCACAAAATGCACACGATTGTACTACAAATTGTGCTTAATCTAAGTCCAATAATATTGGTATTGGTATGTTTATTCTTTCTCACTTTTATATTATATATTGGTATGATTATCAATCTAATACTAAAAATTAATACAGTTGGCCTAAATCATGATGTTTCTTACATATTGATATTTTATGTTTTGAGATCCACATAACATTAATGGAATCATGAATTCATGTTTGGAAATTTGCAAGGATAAATAATGTATATTACTACATGTATGTAACACTACAAAAATCAAAAATCAGTTGACCTAATTAACTGTATTATTACTTTTGGGGCAATAAATAAACTTTTTCTCTCTTTCTTATTATATGTATATGTGTGGGGGATGAGATCAAATGACACTAAGGTGTCAAATTAAACTTTGAAGATATATCTTGTCCATTTAATTAGTTTTGATCTCAAAGATTACGTTAATCCACTCAAAACTCATGTGATTCCCTCTCCCTCTTAAACTTTTTCTCAAGTCTAAGCATTAGATTGACATATGTGGCGACTATCTTTGAACACTCTTATTCTCAATCTTGAGCCAATTTTTATGGTGATAATATGAAATAAGAGATGAACAACAAAATATTGAAACCTTTCATGATGTCTCAGTGCTTTGATAGTAATCTTATATCATCCTCAATCTCAGCACAACAATGACTATGTTTTGATCACTTTTTATTTAACTAAATTTGTAATTGTCTGAAATTCACATATCAGATATTTTGTGATTTGTATTGAAACTTGATTTAATCTTAACTTTATGGAAATAATTGATTTCTTCTTGTTCAACAAAATTTTGAAATGAAAACCAAACCAAATGCAACTTACTTGATTGAATCTTAGCTCAATTATCAGCGCTTTTGAAATTATATCTACTTTTTTATGTCTATTTTATAATACATATTAAAGTATACTTATATATATATATATATATATATATAGACACGTCTATGTAAATTGGATTATATGATTAAAATCAATAATTGTTTTATCATTTTTGTTTAAAGAAAAAATATAGGCTAAATAGAGTTAGAACTTTAAAATAGAATTTAATATTTTCAAATTTAAAAATACAGTACTCACATAATAATTGAATACAATAATGCAAATTAAACATAACTCAGCAAGAATAGTGTATTATGATTAAAATAAAATTAATATTTATCAAATAAATAAAATCTTTGGTTATATAATTGAAGCATAGTTTATTTAAAAATACAAAACTAAAATTTGAATTTAATGGAAATTATATTTATTTATAATTTTTAACATAATTTGGTTTTTAATAAATCGTATACAATCATGTCTATTTATAGAGAGAAGAGATATAAATGTATAGCACAATTGTATTAATTAAATAAGTTGAATTTATTTTTTTTATCGGACTAAAACTATTGAGATAAAAGCAAAGTTTGCCAAATCGAAAATAAATATTAAACACAAAAATTTAACAAACATAATTTGTAATTAGTTATATATATATAAACAAAAGTTTACTAAATTTAATCGTATAAAATTGATAATTGAAATTCAAAGTCCTTGGCCCCTAAAATCCCAAGGAAAGAAGATGAACTCTAAGGCTTTGTCAGCCATTGAAGAAACGGAGAAAATTAAATGAAAAAATCATAGTGAAGAATCAGATGATGAAGGCTTGTACTTTATACGAAATTACACACATAGTGAGAAAATTTATTGTTTTTTCTATTAAGTTAGCAACGAGTTAAATTAAAATGTTAGTTGCAACCATTTTTAATATAATTAAAACAACACTCATTTTGTCTTACCGTTTTTATTATTATATTTCGTATCCTATCTAAATGATCCAACTTAGATTAATTTCTTACTCAATCATTTTAAAAATATAGTTCAACGATAATACAAGTGATAAAAGAACACGTCTAATATAATTTTCCAGTAGATAATTATATATATTAATATTTATTAAAATACTTTTAAAATTATAGATACTAAACTTAATATATAGGCTATGTTTAAAGGATGGTCTTCATTATGCATTTATTTGAAAAATTATTATTTTTGATTTGATGCATCATACCCACACATTTGATAGAGATTTATTTTTTGGCTCGACATTTGAGTTAGTGATGAATGTTTAGCAATTATTATTTCTTTAAAATAATATAGTAATTAGAAAAATGTAAAATTTAATATTTTATTAATTAACATTATAATTTTGACAAATTATTTGATTTCTCATATAGACCATTAATGATTAATATAATATTAACTTTATATTTATTAATATAATTTAATGCGTGGATATTTTTTTTACGTAGTACTTTATTTTTCTATTTACACAAAATCTTTAATGAGTGAAATATGATATAACACATTAAATTATAATTGGGTTGATCGAATTTTTAAATATGTTTTTAAAAGTTTAATATCCTACTATGTCATTAAAATATAACTACAATTTTAACATAATAATTCAATGAGTAAAACATAATATATGAATTAGTTGACTTTATATTTTCGAAAATATTCTACATATTCTTAAATGTGTGTTTATAAATCAATATATAATAATTACTCAAATAAACTCAATTGAAAATAATACTCTACAAACAAAATCAATAAGTTTTATTATTTTTGAAATTTTAAATCTAATTCACCTTAATAATAATAAATTATAGTCTATATATCTTGCGCAATCTGTGGGACACATTCTAGTTTTTTTTTTTTGCTTGTCAATTTTTAATTGGTTGTGTCTAGAGGCTGATATTTTAGTGGAGTGACCATCTAAAAAATTTTCACAACAAATTAAAAACTGAATATTTGATATCTTTGACAAAAAGTCAATATATCAAATCTCAAACTATTATTTATTTAGGTCTCTTTTAGTGTCATTGTAAAATATTTTCACTTAGACATCTAATAAAATTTTACCATATATATATATATATATTTGTGTAGTCGGTTACAAAATAATATTATGACATATATAAATTGTAAAAAAATCTGATTTTTTTTCCATTAAGCTAAAAATATATGAAAATCTAATTGTAGCAAATATTAACTTTTAAGCTTTTGATACATAAGTGTTAATCATGTCACATTCCAGAATTGACAATCATCAATGTATTTCTTATTTAGGGTTTGGAAATGTACTCAAGATGACGTTTTTCAATGATTATAAATGGAGAACTACATAGATTTTCAAATCAAACTTAATTATACAAAGAGAAATACAATATTTATAAGATATACAAGAAAAATGTCAAAGAGTGAGATGAAAAATGTTGTTATGATTATGGTCATAATTATGGCAATGAATATGTTTATATTTGCTCTTGCCAATGAAACTTCTTCACTAACAACACCTGCACATGAAAATGCAGATAGTAGAATTGGTGTATTGCTTTGCCTTGGCAAGTGTGGTTTGAAATGTGCCAGTGACGTAGGAAATCCTACATCATTTGTAGGTTGTCTTACTACTTGTAGATTAAATTGTCATAAGAACTCATCACAAAATGCACACGATTGTACTACAAATTGTGCTTAATCTAAGTCCAATAATATTGGTATTGGTATGTTTATTCTTTCTCACTTTTATATTATATATTGGTATGATTATCAATCTAATACTAAAAATTAATACAGTTGGCCTAAATCATGATGTTTCTTACATATTGATATTTTATGTTTTGAGATCCACATAACATTAATGGAATCATGAATTCATGTTTGGAAATTTGCAAGGATAAATAATGTATATTACTACATGTATGTAACACTACAAAAATCAAAAATCAGTTGACCTAATTAACTGTATTATTACTTTTGGGGCAATAAATAAACTTTTTCTCTCTTTCTTATTATATGTATATGTGTGGGGGATGAGATCAAATGACACTAAGGTGTCAAATTAAACTTTGAAGATATATCTTGTCCATTTAATTAGTTTTGATCTCAAAGATTACGTTAATCCACTCAAAACTCATGTGATTCCCTCTCCCTCTTAAACTTTTTCTCAAGTCTAAGCATTAGATTGACATATGTGGCGACTATCTTTGAACACTCTTATTCTCAATCTTGAGCCAATTTTTATGGTGATAATATGAAATAAGAGATGAACAACAAAATATTGAAACCTTTCATGATGTCTCAGTGCTTTGATAGTAATCTTATATCATCCTCAATCTCAGCACAACAATGACTATGTTTTGATCACTTTTTATTTAACTAAATTTGTAATTGTCTGAAATTCACATATCAGATATTTTGTGATTTGTATTGAAACTTGATTTAATCTTAACTTTATGGAAATAATTGATTTCTTCTTGTTCAACAAAATTTTGAAATGAAAACCAAACCAAATGCAACTTACTTGATTGAATCTTAGCTCAATTATCAGCGCTTTTGAAATTATATCTACTTTTTTATGTCTATTTTATAATACATATTAAAGTATACTTATATATATATATATATATATATATAGACACGTCTATGTAAATTGGATTATATGATTAAAATCAATAATTGTTTTATCATTTTTGTTTAAAGAAAAAATATAGGCTAAATAGAGTTAGAACTTTAAAATAGAATTTAATATTTTCAAATTTAAAAATACAGTACTCACATAATAATTGAATACAATAATGCAAATTAAACATAACTCAGCAAGAATAGTGTATTATGATTAAAATAAAATTAATATTTATCAAATAAATAAAATCTTTGGTTATATAATTGAAGCATAGTTTATTTAAAAATACAAAACTAAAATTTGAATTTAATGGAAATTATATTTATTTATAATTTTTAACATAATTTGGTTTTTAATAAATCGTATACAATCATGTCTATTTATAGAGAGAAGAGATATAAATGTATAGCACAATTGTATTAATTAAATAAGTTGAATTTATTTTTTTTATCGGACTAAAACTATTGAGATAAAAGCAAAGTTTGCCAAATCGAAAATAAATATTAAACACAAAAATTTAACAAACATAATTTGTAATTAGTTATATATATATAAACAAAAGTTTACTAAATTTAATCGTATAAAATTGATAATTGAAATTCAAAGTCCTTGGCCCCTAAAATCCCAAGGAAAGAAGATGAACTCTAAGGCTTTGTCAGCCATTGAAGAAACGGAGAAAATTAAATGAAAAAATCATAGTGAAGAATCAGATGATGAAGGCTTGTACTTTATACGAAATTACACACATAGTGAGAAAATTTATTGTTTTTTCTATTAAGTTAGCAACGAGTTAAATTAAAATGTTAGTTGCAACCATTTTTAATATAATTAAAACAACACTCATTTTGTCTTACCGTTTTTATTATTATATTTCGTATCCTATCTAAATGATCCAACTTAGATTAATTTCTTACTCAATCATTTTAAAAATATAGTTCAACGATAATACAAGTGATAAAAGAACACGTCTAATATAATTTTCCAGTAGATAATTATATATATTAATATTTATTAAAATACTTTTAAAATTATAGATACTAAACTTAATATATAGGCTATGTTTAAAGGATGGTCTTCATTATGCATTTATTTGAAAAATTATTATTTTTGATTTGATGCATCATACCCACACATTTGATAGAGATTTATTTTTTGGCTCGACATTTGAGTTAGTGATGAATGTTTAGCAATTATTATTTCTTTAAAATAATATAGTAATTAGAAAAATGTAAAATTTAATATTTTATTAATTAACATTATAATTTTGACAAATTATTTGATTTCTCATATAGACCATTAATGATTAATATAATATTAACTTTATATTTATTAATATAATTTAATGCGTGGATATTTTTTTTACGTAGTACTTTATTTTTCTATTTACACAAAATCTTTAATGAGTGAAATATGATATAACACATTAAATTATAATTGGGTTGATCGAATTTTTAAATATGTTTTTAAAAGTTTAATATCCTACTATGTCATTAAAATATAACTACAATTTTAACATAATAATTCAATGAGTAAAACATAATATATGAATTAGTTGACTTTATATTTTCGAAAATATTCTACATATTCTTAAATGTGTGTTTATAAATCAATATATAATAATTACTCAAATAAACTCAATTGAAAATAATACTCAGTTTACTAAATTTAATCGTATAAAATTGATAATTGAAATTCAAAGTCCTTGGCCCCTAAAATCCCAAGGAAAGAAGATGAACTCTAAGGCTTTGTCAGCCATTGAAGAAACGGAGAAAATTAAATGAAAAAATCATAGTGAAGAATCAGATGATGAAGGCTTGTACTTTATACGAAATTACACACATAGTGAGAAAATTTATTGTTTTTTCTATTAAGTTAGCAACGAGTTAAATTAAAATGTTAGTTGCAACCATTTTTAATATAATTAAAACAACACTCATTTTGTCTTACCGTTTTTATTATTATATTTCGTATCCTATCTAAATGATCCAACTTAGATTAATTTCTTACTCAATCATTTTAAAAATATAGTTCAACGATAATACAAGTGATAAAAGAACACGTCTAATATAATTTTCCAGTAGATAATTATATATATTAATATTTATTAAAATACTTTTAAAATTATAGATACTAAACTTAATATATAGGCTATGTTTAAAGGATGGTCTTCATTATGCATTTATTTGAAAAATTATTATTTTTGATTTGATGCATCATACCCACACATTTGATAGAGATTTATTTTTTGGCTCGACATTTGAGTTAGTGATGAATGTTTAGCAATTATTATTTCTTTAAAATAATATAGTAATTAGAAAAATGTAAAATTTAATATTTTATTAATTAACATTATAATTTTGACAAATTATTTGATTTCTCATATAGACCATTAATGATTAATATAATATTAACTTTATATTTATTAATATAATTTAATGCGTGGATATTTTTTTTACGTAGTACTTTATTTTTCTATTTACACAAAATCTTTAATGAGTGAAATATGATATAACACATTAAATTATAATTGGGTTGATCGAATTTTTAAATATGTTTTTAAAAGTTTAATATCCTACTATGTCATTAAAATATAACTACAATTTTAACATAATAATTCAATGAGTAAAACATAATATATGAATTAGTTGACTTTATATTTTCGAAAATATTCTACATATTCTTAAATGTGTGTTTATAAATCAATATATAATAATTACTCAAATAAACTCAATTGAAAATAATACTCTACAAACAAAATCAATAAGTTTTATTATTTTTGAAATTTTAAATCTAATTCACCTTAATAATAATAAATTATAGTCTATATATCTTGCGCAATCTGTGGGACACATTCTAGTTTTTTTTTTTTGCTTGTCAATTTTTAATTGGTTGTGTCTAGAGGCTGATATTTTAGTGGAGTGACCATCTAAAAAATTTTCACAACAAATTAAAAACTGAATATTTGATATCTTTGACAAAAAGTCAATATATCAAATCTCAAACTATTATTTATTTAGGTCTCTTTTAGTGTCATTGTAAAATATTTTCACTTAGACATCTAATAAAATTTTACCATATATATATATATATATTTGTGTAGTCGGTTACAAAATAATATTATGACATATATAAATTGTAAAAAAATCTGATTTTTTTTCCATTAAGCTAAAAATATATGAAAATCTAATTGTAGCAAATATTAACTTTTAAGCTTTTGATACATAAGTGTTAATCATGTCACATTCCAGAATTGACAATCATCAATGTATTTCTTATTTAGGGTTTGGAAATGTACTAAAGATGACATTTTTCAATGATTATAAATGGAGAACAACATAGATTTTCAAATCAAACTTAATTATACAAAGAGAAATACAATATTTATAAGATATTCAAGAAAAATGTCAAAGAGTGAGATGAAAAATGTTGTTATGATTATGGTCATAATTATGGCAATGAATATGTTTATTTTTGTTCTTGCCAATGAAACTTCTTCACTAACAACACCTGCACATGAAAATGCATATAGTAGAATTGGTGTATTGCTTTGCCTTGGCAAGTGTGGTTTGAAATGTGCAAGTGACGTAGGAAATCCTACATCATTTGTTGGTTGTCTTACTACTTGTAGATTAAATTGTCATAAGAACTCATCACAAAATGCACATGATTGTACTACAAATTGTGGTTAATCGAAGTCCAACAATATTGGTATTGGTATGTTTATTCTTTCTCGCTTTTATATTATATATTGGTATGATTATCAATCTAATACTATAAATTAATACAGTTGGCTTAAATCATCATGTTTCTTACATATTGATATTTTATTTTTTCAGATCCACATAACATTAATGGAATCATGAATTCATGTTTGGAAACTTGCAAGGACAAATAATGTATATTACTACATGTATGTAAAATATTTTCACTTAGACATCTAATAAAATTTTACCATATATATATATATATATTTGTGTAGTCGGTTACAAAATAATATTATGATAGTTTACTAAATTTAATCGTATAAAATTGATAATTGAAATTCAAAGTCCTTGGCCCCTAAAATCCCAAGGAAAGAAGATGAACTCTAAGGCTTTGTCAGCCATTGAAGAAACGGAGAAAATTAAATGAAAAAATCATAGTGAAGAATCAGATGATGAAGGCTTGTACTTTATACGAAATTACACACATAGTGAGAAAATTTATTGTTTTTTCTATTAAGTTAGCAACGAGTTAAATTAAAATGTTAGTTGCAACCATTTTTAATATAATTAAAACAACACTCATTTTGTCTTACCGTTTTTATTATTATATTTCGTATCCTATCTAAATGATCCAACTTAGATTAATTTCTTACTCAATCATTTTAAAAATATAGTTCAACGATAATACAAGTGATAAAAGAACACGTCTAATATAATTTTCCAGTAGATAATTATATATATTAATATTTATTAAAATACTTTTAAAATTATAGATACTAAACTTAATATATAGGCTATGTTTAAAGGATGGTCTTCATTATGCATTTATTTGAAAAATTATTATTTTTGATTTGATGCATCATACCCACACATTTGATAGAGATTTATTTTTTGGCTCGACATTTGAGTTAGTGATGAATGTTTAGCAATTATTATTTCTTTAAAATAATATAGTAATTAGAAAAATGTAAAATTTAATATTTTATTAATTAACATTATAATTTTGACAAATTATTTGATTTCTCATATAGACCATTAATGATTAATATAATATTAACTTTATATTTATTAATATAATTTAATGCGTGGATATTTTTTTTACGTAGTACTTTATTTTTCTATTTACACAAAATCTTTAATGAGTGAAATATGATATAACACATTAAATTATAATTGGGTTGATCGAATTTTTAAATATGTTTTTAAAAGTTTAATATCCTACTATGTCATTAAAATATAACTACAATTTTAACATAATAATTCAATGAGTAAAACATAATATATGAATTAGTTGACTTTATATTTTCGAAAATATTCTACATATTCTTAAATGTGTGTTTATAAATCAATATATAATAATTACTCAAATAAACTCAATTGAAAATAATACTCTACAAACAAAATCAATAAGTTTTATTATTTTTGAAATTTTAAATCTAATTCACCTTAATAATAATAAATTATAGTCTATATATCTTGCGCAATCTGTGGGACACATTCTAGTTTTTTTTTTTTGCTTGTCAATTTTTAATTGGTTGTGTCTAGAGGCTGATATTTTAGTGGAGTGACCATCTAAAAAATTTTCACAACAAATTAAAAACTGAATATTTGATATCTTTGACAAAAAGTCAATATATCAAATCTCAAACTATTATTTATTTAGGTCTCTTTTAGTGTCATTGTAAAATATTTTCACTTAGACATCTAATAAAATTTTACCATATATATATATATATATTTGTGTAGTCGGTTACAAAATAATATTATGACATATATAAATTGTAAAAAAATCTGATTTTTTTTCCATTAAGCTAAAAATATATGAAAATCTAATTGTAGCAAATATTAACTTTTAAGCTTTTGATACATAAGTGTTAATCATGTCACATTCCAGAATTGACAATCATCAATGTATTTCTTATTTAGGGTTTGGAAATGTACTAAAGATGACATTTTTCAATGATTATAAATGGAGAACAACATAGATTTTCAAATCAAACTTAATTATACAAAGAGAAATACAATATTTATAAGATATTCAAGAAAAATGTCAAAGAGTGAGATGAAAAATGTTGTTATGATTATGGTCATAATTATGGCAATGAATATGTTTATTTTTGTTCTTGCCAATGAAACTTCTTCACTAACAACACCTGCACATGAAAATGCATATAGTAGAATTGGTGTATTGCTTTGCCTTGGCAAGTGTGGTTTGAAATGTGCAAGTGACGTAGGAAATCCTACATCATTTGTTGGTTGTCTTACTACTTGTAGATTAAATTGTCATAAGAACTCATCACAAAATGCACATGATTGTACTACAAATTGTGGTTAATCGAAGTCCAACAATATTGGTATTGGTATGTTTATTCTTTCTCGCTTTTATATTATATATTGGTATGATTATCAATCTAATACTATAAATTAATACAGTTGGCTTAAATCATCATGTTTCTTACATATTGATATTTTATTTTTTCAGATCCACATAACATTAATGGAATCATGAATTCATGTTTGGAAACTTGCAAGGACAAATAATGTATATTACTACATGTATGTAAAATATTTTCACTTAGACATCTAATAAAATTTTACCATATATATATATATATATTTGTGTAGTCGGTTACAAAATAATATTATGATATATATAAATTGTGAAAAAATCTGATTTTTTTTCCATTAAGCTAAAAATATATGAAAATCTAATTGTAGCAAATATTAACTTTTAAGCTTTTGATACATAAGTGTTAATCATGTCACATTCCAGAATTGACAATCATCAATGTATTTCTTATTTAGGGTTTGGAAATGTACTCAAGATGACGTTTTTCAATGATTATAAATGGAGAACTACATAGATTTTCAAATCAAACTTAATTATACAAAGAGAAATACAATATTTATAAGATATACAAGAAAAATGTCAAAGAGTGAGATGAAAAATGTTGTTATGATTATGGTCATAATTATGGCAATGAATATGTTTATATTTGCTCTTGCCAATGAAACTTCTTCACTAACAACACCTGCACATGAAAATGCAGATAGTAGAATTGGTGTATTGCTTTGCCTTGGCAAGTGTGGTTTGAAATGTGCCAGTGACGTAGGAAATCCTACATCATTTGTAGGTTGTCTTACTACTTGTAGATTAAATTGTCATAAGAACTCATCACAAAATGCACACGATTGTACTACAAATTGTGCTTAATCTAAGTCCAATAATATTGGTATTGGTATGTTTATTCTTTCTCACTTTTATATTATATATTGGTATGATTATCAATCTAATACTAAAAATTAATACAGTTGGCCTAAATCATGATGTTTCTTACATATTGATATTTTATGTTTTGAGATCCACATAACATTAATGGAATCATGAATTCATGTTTGGAAATTTGCAAGGATAAATAATGTATATTACTACATGTATGTAACACTACAAAAATCAAAAATCAGTTGACCTAATTAACTGTATTATTACTTTTGGGGCAATAAATAAACTTTTTCTCTCTTTCTTATTATATGTATATGTGTGGGGGATGAGATCAAATGACACTAAGGTGTCAAATTAAACTTTGAAGATATATCTTGTCCATTTAATTAGTTTTGATCTCAAAGATTACGTTAATCCACTCAAAACTCATGTGATTCCCTCTCCCTCTTAAACTTTTTCTCAAGTCTAAGCATTAGATTGACATATGTGGCGACTATCTTTGAACACTCTTATTCTCAATCTTGAGCCAATTTTTATGGTGATAATATGAAATAAGAGATGAACAACAAAATATTGAAACCTTTCATGATGTCTCAGTGCTTTG
>JBBPBS010000207.1:8443532-8458246 GCA_037974835.1 Cicer judaicum | reverse complement strand
TTTTTCAATGATTATAAATGGAGAACAACATAGATTTTCAAATCAAACTTAATTATACAAAGAGAAATACAATATTTATAAGATATTCAAGAAAAATGTCAAAGAGTGAGATGAAAAATGTTGTTATGATTATGGTCATAATTATGGCAATGAATATGTTTATTTTTGTTCTTGCCAATGAAACTTCTTCACTAACAACACCTGCACATGAAAATGCATATAGTAGAATTGGTGTATTGCTTTGCCTTGGCAAGTGTGGTTTGAAATGTGCAAGTGACGTAGGAAATCCTACATCATTTGTTGGTTGTCTTACTACTTGTAGATTAAATTGTCATAAGAACTCATCACAAAATGCACATGATTGTACTACAAATTGTGGTTAATCGAAGTCCAACAATATTGGTATTGGTATGTTTATTCTTTCTCGCTTTTATATTATATATTGGTATGATTATCAATCTAATACTATAAATTAATACAGTTGGCTTAAATCATCATGTTTCTTACATATTGATATTTTATTTTTTCAGATCCACATAACATTAATGGAATCATGAATTCATGTTTGGAAACTTGCAAGGACAAATAATGTATATTACTACATGTATGTAAAATATTTTCACTTAGACATCTAATAAAATTTTACCATATATATATATATATATTTGTGTAGTCGGTTACAAAATAATATTATGATAGTTTACTAAATTTAATCGTATAAAATTGATAATTGAAATTCAAAGTCCTTGGCCCCTAAAATCCCAAGGAAAGAAGATGAACTCTAAGGCTTTGTCAGCCATTGAAGAAACGGAGAAAATTAAATGAAAAAATCATAGTGAAGAATCAGATGATGAAGGCTTGTACTTTATACGAAATTACACACATAGTGAGAAAATTTATTGTTTTTTCTATTAAGTTAGCAACGAGTTAAATTAAAATGTTAGTTGCAACCATTTTTAATATAATTAAAACAACACTCATTTTGTCTTACCGTTTTTATTATTATATTTCGTATCCTATCTAAATGATCCAACTTAGATTAATTTCTTACTCAATCATTTTAAAAATATAGTTCAACGATAATACAAGTGATAAAAGAACACGTCTAATATAATTTTCCAGTAGATAATTATATATATTAATATTTATTAAAATACTTTTAAAATTATAGATACTAAACTTAATATATAGGCTATGTTTAAAGGATGGTCTTCATTATGCATTTATTTGAAAAATTATTATTTTTGATTTGATGCATCATACCCACACATTTGATAGAGATTTATTTTTTGGCTCGACATTTGAGTTAGTGATGAATGTTTAGCAATTATTATTTCTTTAAAATAATATAGTAATTAGAAAAATGTAAAATTTAATATTTTATTAATTAACATTATAATTTTGACAAATTATTTGATTTCTCATATAGACCATTAATGATTAATATAATATTAACTTTATATTTATTAATATAATTTAATGCGTGGATATTTTTTTTACGTAGTACTTTATTTTTCTATTTACACAAAATCTTTAATGAGTGAAATATGATATAACACATTAAATTATAATTGGGTTGATCGAATTTTTAAATATGTTTTTAAAAGTTTAATATCCTACTATGTCATTAAAATATAACTACAATTTTAACATAATAATTCAATGAGTAAAACATAATATATGAATTAGTTGACTTTATATTTTCGAAAATATTCTACATATTCTTAAATGTGTGTTTATAAATCAATATATAATAATTACTCAAATAAACTCAATTGAAAATAATACTCTACAAACAAAATCAATAAGTTTTATTATTTTTGAAATTTTAAATCTAATTCACCTTAATAATAATAAATTATAGTCTATATATCTTGCGCAATCTGTGGGACACATTCTAGTTTTTTTTTTTTGCTTGTCAATTTTTAATTGGTTGTGTCTAGAGGCTGATATTTTAGTGGAGTGACCATCTAAAAAATTTTCACAACAAATTAAAAACTGAATATTTGATATCTTTGACAAAAAGTCAATATATCAAATCTCAAACTATTATTTATTTAGGTCTCTTTTAGTGTCATTGTAAAATATTTTCACTTAGACATCTAATAAAATTTTACCATATATATATATATATATTTGTGTAGTCGGTTACAAAATAATATTATGACATATATAAATTGTAAAAAAATCTGATTTTTTTTCCATTAAGCTAAAAATATATGAAAATCTAATTGTAGCAAATATTAACTTTTAAGCTTTTGATACATAAGTGTTAATCATGTCACATTCCAGAATTGACAATCATCAATGTATTTCTTATTTAGGGTTTGGAAATGTACTCAAGATGACGTTTTTCAATGATTATAAATGGAGAACTACATAGATTTTCAAATCAAACTTAATTATACAAAGAGAAATACAATATTTATAAGATATACAAGAAAAATGTCAAAGAGTGAGATGAAAAATGTTGTTATGATTATGGTCATAATTATGGCAATGAATATGTTTATATTTGCTCTTGCCAATGAAACTTCTTCACTAACAACACCTGCACATGAAAATGCAGATAGTAGAATTGGTGTATTGCTTTGCCTTGGCAAGTGTGGTTTGAAATGTGCCAGTGACGTAGGAAATCCTACATCATTTGTAGGTTGTCTTACTACTTGTAGATTAAATTGTCATAAGAACTCATCACAAAATGCACACGATTGTACTACAAATTGTGCTTAATCTAAGTCCAATAATATTGGTATTGGTATGTTTATTCTTTCTCACTTTTATATTATATATTGGTATGATTATCAATCTAATACTAAAAATTAATACAGTTGGCCTAAATCATGATGTTTCTTACATATTGATATTTTATGTTTTGAGATCCACATAACATTAATGGAATCATGAATTCATGTTTGGAAATTTGCAAGGATAAATAATGTATATTACTACATGTATGTAACACTACAAAAATCAAAAATCAGTTGACCTAATTAACTGTATTATTACTTTTGGGGCAATAAATAAACTTTTTCTCTCTTTCTTATTATATGTATATGTGTGGGGGATGAGATCAAATGACACTAAGGTGTCAAATTAAACTTTGAAGATATATCTTGTCCATTTAATTAGTTTTGATCTCAAAGATTACGTTAATCCACTCAAAACTCATGTGATTCCCTCTCCCTCTTAAACTTTTTCTCAAGTCTAAGCATTAGATTGACATATGTGGCGACTATCTTTGAACACTCTTATTCTCAATCTTGAGCCAATTTTTATGGTGATAATATGAAATAAGAGATGAACAACAAAATATTGAAACCTTTCATGATGTCTCAGTGCTTTGATAGTAATCTTATATCATCCTCAATCTCAGCACAACAATGACTATGTTTTGATCACTTTTTATTTAACTAAATTTGTAATTGTCTGAAATTCACATATCAGATATTTTGTGATTTGTATTGAAACTTGATTTAATCTTAACTTTATGGAAATAATTGATTTCTTCTTGTTCAACAAAATTTTGAAATGAAAACCAAACCAAATGCAACTTACTTGATTGAATCTTAGCTCAATTATCAGCGCTTTTGAAATTATATCTACTTTTTTATGTCTATTTTATAATACATATTAAAGTATACTTATATATATATATATATATATATATAGACACGTCTATGTAAATTGGATTATATGATTAAAATCAATAATTGTTTTATCATTTTTGTTTAAAGAAAAAATATAGGCTAAATAGAGTTAGAACTTTAAAATAGAATTTAATATTTTCAAATTTAAAAATACAGTACTCACATAATAATTGAATACAATAATGCAAATTAAACATAACTCAGCAAGAATAGTGTATTATGATTAAAATAAAATTAATATTTATCAAATAAATAAAATCTTTGGTTATATAATTGAAGCATAGTTTATTTAAAAATACAAAACTAAAATTTGAATTTAATGGAAATTATATTTATTTATAATTTTTAACATAATTTGGTTTTTAATAAATCGTATACAATCATGTCTATTTATAGAGAGAAGAGATATAAATGTATAGCACAATTGTATTAATTAAATAAGTTGAATTTATTTTTTTTATCGGACTAAAACTATTGAGATAAAAGCAAAGTTTGCCAAATCGAAAATAAATATTAAACACAAAAATTTAACAAACATAATTTGTAATTAGTTATATATATATAAACAAAAGTTTACTAAATTTAATCGTATAAAATTGATAATTGAAATTCAAAGTCCTTGGCCCCTAAAATCCCAAGGAAAGAAGATGAACTCTAAGGCTTTGTCAGCCATTGAAGAAACGGAGAAAATTAAATGAAAAAATCATAGTGAAGAATCAGATGATGAAGGCTTGTACTTTATACGAAATTACACACATAGTGAGAAAATTTATTGTTTTTTCTATTAAGTTAGCAACGAGTTAAATTAAAATGTTAGTTGCAACCATTTTTAATATAATTAAAACAACACTCATTTTGTCTTACCGTTTTTATTATTATATTTCGTATCCTATCTAAATGATCCAACTTAGATTAATTTCTTACTCAATCATTTTAAAAATATAGTTCAACGATAATACAAGTGATAAAAGAACACGTCTAATATAATTTTCCAGTAGATAATTATATATATTAATATTTATTAAAATACTTTTAAAATTATAGATACTAAACTTAATATATAGGCTATGTTTAAAGGATGGTCTTCATTATGCATTTATTTGAAAAATTATTATTTTTGATTTGATGCATCATACCCACACATTTGATAGAGATTTATTTTTTGGCTCGACATTTGAGTTAGTGATGAATGTTTAGCAATTATTATTTCTTTAAAATAATATAGTAATTAGAAAAATGTAAAATTTAATATTTTATTAATTAACATTATAATTTTGACAAATTATTTGATTTCTCATATAGACCATTAATGATTAATATAATATTAACTTTATATTTATTAATATAATTTAATGCGTGGATATTTTTTTTACGTAGTACTTTATTTTTCTATTTACACAAAATCTTTAATGAGTGAAATATGATATAACACATTAAATTATAATTGGGTTGATCGAATTTTTAAATATGTTTTTAAAAGTTTAATATCCTACTATGTCATTAAAATATAACTACAATTTTAACATAATAATTCAATGAGTAAAACATAATATATGAATTAGTTGACTTTATATTTTCGAAAATATTCTACATATTCTTAAATGTGTGTTTATAAATCAATATATAATAATTACTCAAATAAACTCAATTGAAAATAATACTCTACAAACAAAATCAATAAGTTTTATTATTTTTGAAATTTTAAATCTAATTCACCTTAATAATAATAAATTATAGTCTATATATCTTGCGCAATCTGTGGGACACATTCTAGTTTTTTTTTTTTGCTTGTCAATTTTTAATTGGTTGTGTCTAGAGGCTGATATTTTAGTGGAGTGACCATCTAAAAAATTTTCACAACAAATTAAAAACTGAATATTTGATATCTTTGACAAAAAGTCAATATATCAAATCTCAAACTATTATTTATTTAGGTCTCTTTTAGTGTCATTGTAAAATATTTTCACTTAGACATCTAATAAAATTTTACCATATATATATATATATATTTGTGTAGTCGGTTACAAAATAATATTATGACATATATAAATTGTAAAAAAATCTGATTTTTTTTCCATTAAGCTAAAAATATATGAAAATCTAATTGTAGCAAATATTAACTTTTAAGCTTTTGATACATAAGTGTTAATCATGTCACATTCCAGAATTGACAATCATCAATGTATTTCTTATTTAGGGTTTGGAAATGTACTCAAGATGACGTTTTTCAATGATTATAAATGGAGAACTACATAGATTTTCAAATCAAACTTAATTATACAAAGAGAAATACAATATTTATAAGATATACAAGAAAAATGTCAAAGAGTGAGATGAAAAATGTTGTTATGATTATGGTCATAATTATGGCAATGAATATGTTTATATTTGCTCTTGCCAATGAAACTTCTTCACTAACAACACCTGCACATGAAAATGCAGATAGTAGAATTGGTGTATTGCTTTGCCTTGGCAAGTGTGGTTTGAAATGTGCCAGTGACGTAGGAAATCCTACATCATTTGTAGGTTGTCTTACTACTTGTAGATTAAATTGTCATAAGAACTCATCACAAAATGCACACGATTGTACTACAAATTGTGCTTAATCTAAGTCCAATAATATTGGTATTGGTATGTTTATTCTTTCTCACTTTTATATTATATATTGGTATGATTATCAATCTAATACTAAAAATTAATACAGTTGGCCTAAATCATGATGTTTCTTACATATTGATATTTTATGTTTTGAGATCCACATAACATTAATGGAATCATGAATTCATGTTTGGAAATTTGCAAGGATAAATAATGTATATTACTACATGTATGTAACACTACAAAAATCAAAAATCAGTTGACCTAATTAACTGTATTATTACTTTTGGGGCAATAAATAAACTTTTTCTCTCTTTCTTATTATATGTATATGTGTGGGGGATGAGATCAAATGACACTAAGGTGTCAAATTAAACTTTGAAGATATATCTTGTCCATTTAATTAGTTTTGATCTCAAAGATTACGTTAATCCACTCAAAACTCATGTGATTCCCTCTCCCTCTTAAACTTTTTCTCAAGTCTAAGCATTAGATTGACATATGTGGCGACTATCTTTGAACACTCTTATTCTCAATCTTGAGCCAATTTTTATGGTGATAATATGAAATAAGAGATGAACAACAAAATATTGAAACCTTTCATGATGTCTCAGTGCTTTGATAGTAATCTTATATCATCCTCAATCTCAGCACAACAATGACTATGTTTTGATCACTTTTTATTTAACTAAATTTGTAATTGTCTGAAATTCACATATCAGATATTTTGTGATTTGTATTGAAACTTGATTTAATCTTAACTTTATGGAAATAATTGATTTCTTCTTGTTCAACAAAATTTTGAAATGAAAACCAAACCAAATGCAACTTACTTGATTGAATCTTAGCTCAATTATCAGCGCTTTTGAAATTATATCTACTTTTTTATGTCTATTTTATAATACATATTAAAGTATACTTATATATATATATATATATATATATAGACACGTCTATGTAAATTGGATTATATGATTAAAATCAATAATTGTTTTATCATTTTTGTTTAAAGAAAAAATATAGGCTAAATAGAGTTAGAACTTTAAAATAGAATTTAATATTTTCAAATTTAAAAATACAGTACTCACATAATAATTGAATACAATAATGCAAATTAAACATAACTCAGCAAGAATAGTGTATTATGATTAAAATAAAATTAATATTTATCAAATAAATAAAATCTTTGGTTATATAATTGAAGCATAGTTTATTTAAAAATACAAAACTAAAATTTGAATTTAATGGAAATTATATTTATTTATAATTTTTAACATAATTTGGTTTTTAATAAATCGTATACAATCATGTCTATTTATAGAGAGAAGAGATATAAATGTATAGCACAATTGTATTAATTAAATAAGTTGAATTTATTTTTTTTATCGGACTAAAACTATTGAGATAAAAGCAAAGTTTGCCAAATCGAAAATAAATATTAAACACAAAAATTTAACAAACATAATTTGTAATTAGTTATATATATATAAACAAAAGTTTACTAAATTTAATCGTATAAAATTGATAATTGAAATTCAAAGTCCTTGGCCCCTAAAATCCCAAGGAAAGAAGATGAACTCTAAGGCTTTGTCAGCCATTGAAGAAACGGAGAAAATTAAATGAAAAAATCATAGTGAAGAATCAGATGATGAAGGCTTGTACTTTATACGAAATTACACACATAGTGAGAAAATTTATTGTTTTTTCTATTAAGTTAGCAACGAGTTAAATTAAAATGTTAGTTGCAACCATTTTTAATATAATTAAAACAACACTCATTTTGTCTTACCGTTTTTATTATTATATTTCGTATCCTATCTAAATGATCCAACTTAGATTAATTTCTTACTCAATCATTTTAAAAATATAGTTCAACGATAATACAAGTGATAAAAGAACACGTCTAATATAATTTTCCAGTAGATAATTATATATATTAATATTTATTAAAATACTTTTAAAATTATAGATACTAAACTTAATATATAGGCTATGTTTAAAGGATGGTCTTCATTATGCATTTATTTGAAAAATTATTATTTTTGATTTGATGCATCATACCCACACATTTGATAGAGATTTATTTTTTGGCTCGACATTTGAGTTAGTGATGAATGTTTAGCAATTATTATTTCTTTAAAATAATATAGTAATTAGAAAAATGTAAAATTTAATATTTTATTAATTAACATTATAATTTTGACAAATTATTTGATTTCTCATATAGACCATTAATGATTAATATAATATTAACTTTATATTTATTAATATAATTTAATGCGTGGATATTTTTTTTACGTAGTACTTTATTTTTCTATTTACACAAAATCTTTAATGAGTGAAATATGATATAACACATTAAATTATAATTGGGTTGATCGAATTTTTAAATATGTTTTTAAAAGTTTAATATCCTACTATGTCATTAAAATATAACTACAATTTTAACATAATAATTCAATGAGTAAAACATAATATATGAATTAGTTGACTTTATATTTTCGAAAATATTCTACATATTCTTAAATGTGTGTTTATAAATCAATATATAATAATTACTCAAATAAACTCAATTGAAAATAATACTCAGTTTACTAAATTTAATCGTATAAAATTGATAATTGAAATTCAAAGTCCTTGGCCCCTAAAATCCCAAGGAAAGAAGATGAACTCTAAGGCTTTGTCAGCCATTGAAGAAACGGAGAAAATTAAATGAAAAAATCATAGTGAAGAATCAGATGATGAAGGCTTGTACTTTATACGAAATTACACACATAGTGAGAAAATTTATTGTTTTTTCTATTAAGTTAGCAACGAGTTAAATTAAAATGTTAGTTGCAACCATTTTTAATATAATTAAAACAACACTCATTTTGTCTTACCGTTTTTATTATTATATTTCGTATCCTATCTAAATGATCCAACTTAGATTAATTTCTTACTCAATCATTTTAAAAATATAGTTCAACGATAATACAAGTGATAAAAGAACACGTCTAATATAATTTTCCAGTAGATAATTATATATATTAATATTTATTAAAATACTTTTAAAATTATAGATACTAAACTTAATATATAGGCTATGTTTAAAGGATGGTCTTCATTATGCATTTATTTGAAAAATTATTATTTTTGATTTGATGCATCATACCCACACATTTGATAGAGATTTATTTTTTGGCTCGACATTTGAGTTAGTGATGAATGTTTAGCAATTATTATTTCTTTAAAATAATATAGTAATTAGAAAAATGTAAAATTTAATATTTTATTAATTAACATTATAATTTTGACAAATTATTTGATTTCTCATATAGACCATTAATGATTAATATAATATTAACTTTATATTTATTAATATAATTTAATGCGTGGATATTTTTTTTACGTAGTACTTTATTTTTCTATTTACACAAAATCTTTAATGAGTGAAATATGATATAACACATTAAATTATAATTGGGTTGATCGAATTTTTAAATATGTTTTTAAAAGTTTAATATCCTACTATGTCATTAAAATATAACTACAATTTTAACATAATAATTCAATGAGTAAAACATAATATATGAATTAGTTGACTTTATATTTTCGAAAATATTCTACATATTCTTAAATGTGTGTTTATAAATCAATATATAATAATTACTCAAATAAACTCAATTGAAAATAATACTCTACAAACAAAATCAATAAGTTTTATTATTTTTGAAATTTTAAATCTAATTCACCTTAATAATAATAAATTATAGTCTATATATCTTGCGCAATCTGTGGGACACATTCTAGTTTTTTTTTTTTGCTTGTCAATTTTTAATTGGTTGTGTCTAGAGGCTGATATTTTAGTGGAGTGACCATCTAAAAAATTTTCACAACAAATTAAAAACTGAATATTTGATATCTTTGACAAAAAGTCAATATATCAAATCTCAAACTATTATTTATTTAGGTCTCTTTTAGTGTCATTGTAAAATATTTTCACTTAGACATCTAATAAAATTTTACCATATATATATATATATATTTGTGTAGTCGGTTACAAAATAATATTATGACATATATAAATTGTAAAAAAATCTGATTTTTTTTCCATTAAGCTAAAAATATATGAAAATCTAATTGTAGCAAATATTAACTTTTAAGCTTTTGATACATAAGTGTTAATCATGTCACATTCCAGAATTGACAATCATCAATGTATTTCTTATTTAGGGTTTGGAAATGTACTAAAGATGACATTTTTCAATGATTATAAATGGAGAACAACATAGATTTTCAAATCAAACTTAATTATACAAAGAGAAATACAATATTTATAAGATATTCAAGAAAAATGTCAAAGAGTGAGATGAAAAATGTTGTTATGATTATGGTCATAATTATGGCAATGAATATGTTTATTTTTGTTCTTGCCAATGAAACTTCTTCACTAACAACACCTGCACATGAAAATGCATATAGTAGAATTGGTGTATTGCTTTGCCTTGGCAAGTGTGGTTTGAAATGTGCAAGTGACGTAGGAAATCCTACATCATTTGTTGGTTGTCTTACTACTTGTAGATTAAATTGTCATAAGAACTCATCACAAAATGCACATGATTGTACTACAAATTGTGGTTAATCGAAGTCCAACAATATTGGTATTGGTATGTTTATTCTTTCTCGCTTTTATATTATATATTGGTATGATTATCAATCTAATACTATAAATTAATACAGTTGGCTTAAATCATCATGTTTCTTACATATTGATATTTTATTTTTTCAGATCCACATAACATTAATGGAATCATGAATTCATGTTTGGAAACTTGCAAGGACAAATAATGTATATTACTACATGTATGTAAAATATTTTCACTTAGACATCTAATAAAATTTTACCATATATATATATATATATTTGTGTAGTCGGTTACAAAATAATATTATGATAGTTTACTAAATTTAATCGTATAAAATTGATAATTGAAATTCAAAGTCCTTGGCCCCTAAAATCCCAAGGAAAGAAGATGAACTCTAAGGCTTTGTCAGCCATTGAAGAAACGGAGAAAATTAAATGAAAAAATCATAGTGAAGAATCAGATGATGAAGGCTTGTACTTTATACGAAATTACACACATAGTGAGAAAATTTATTGTTTTTTCTATTAAGTTAGCAACGAGTTAAATTAAAATGTTAGTTGCAACCATTTTTAATATAATTAAAACAACACTCATTTTGTCTTACCGTTTTTATTATTATATTTCGTATCCTATCTAAATGATCCAACTTAGATTAATTTCTTACTCAATCATTTTAAAAATATAGTTCAACGATAATACAAGTGATAAAAGAACACGTCTAATATAATTTTCCAGTAGATAATTATATATATTAATATTTATTAAAATACTTTTAAAATTATAGATACTAAACTTAATATATAGGCTATGTTTAAAGGATGGTCTTCATTATGCATTTATTTGAAAAATTATTATTTTTGATTTGATGCATCATACCCACACATTTGATAGAGATTTATTTTTTGGCTCGACATTTGAGTTAGTGATGAATGTTTAGCAATTATTATTTCTTTAAAATAATATAGTAATTAGAAAAATGTAAAATTTAATATTTTATTAATTAACATTATAATTTTGACAAATTATTTGATTTCTCATATAGACCATTAATGATTAATATAATATTAACTTTATATTTATTAATATAATTTAATGCGTGGATATTTTTTTTACGTAGTACTTTATTTTTCTATTTACACAAAATCTTTAATGAGTGAAATATGATATAACACATTAAATTATAATTGGGTTGATCGAATTTTTAAATATGTTTTTAAAAGTTTAATATCCTACTATGTCATTAAAATATAACTACAATTTTAACATAATAATTCAATGAGTAAAACATAATATATGAATTAGTTGACTTTATATTTTCGAAAATATTCTACATATTCTTAAATGTGTGTTTATAAATCAATATATAATAATTACTCAAATAAACTCAATTGAAAATAATACTCTACAAACAAAATCAATAAGTTTTATTATTTTTGAAATTTTAAATCTAATTCACCTTAATAATAATAAATTATAGTCTATATATCTTGCGCAATCTGTGGGACACATTCTAGTTTTTTTTTTTTGCTTGTCAATTTTTAATTGGTTGTGTCTAGAGGCTGATATTTTAGTGGAGTGACCATCTAAAAAATTTTCACAACAAATTAAAAACTGAATATTTGATATCTTTGACAAAAAGTCAATATATCAAATCTCAAACTATTATTTATTTAGGTCTCTTTTAGTGTCATTGTAAAATATTTTCACTTAGACATCTAATAAAATTTTACCATATATATATATATATATTTGTGTAGTCGGTTACAAAATAATATTATGACATATATAAATTGTAAAAAAATCTGATTTTTTTTCCATTAAGCTAAAAATATATGAAAATCTAATTGTAGCAAATATTAACTTTTAAGCTTTTGATACATAAGTGTTAATCATGTCACATTCCAGAATTGACAATCATCAATGTATTTCTTATTTAGGGTTTGGAAATGTACTAAAGATGACATTTTTCAATGATTATAAATGGAGAACAACATAGATTTTCAAATCAAACTTAATTATACAAAGAGAAATACAATATTTATAAGATATTCAAGAAAAATGTCAAAGAGTGAGATGAAAAATGTTGTTATGATTATGGTCATAATTATGGCAATGAATATGTTTATTTTTGTTCTTGCCAATGAAACTTCTTCACTAACAACACCTGCACATGAAAATGCATATAGTAGAATTGGTGTATTGCTTTGCCTTGGCAAGTGTGGTTTGAAATGTGCAAGTGACGTAGGAAATCCTACATCATTTGTTGGTTGTCTTACTACTTGTAGATTAAATTGTCATAAGAACTCATCACAAAATGCACATGATTGTACTACAAATTGTGGTTAATCGAAGTCCAACAATATTGGTATTGGTATGTTTATTCTTTCTCGCTTTTATATTATATATTGGTATGATTATCAATCTAATACTATAAATTAATACAGTTGGCTTAAATCATCATGTTTCTTACATATTGATATTTTATTTTTTCAGATCCACATAACATTAATGGAATCATGAATTCATGTTTGGAAACTTGCAAGGACAAATAATGTATATTACTACATGTATGTAAAATATTTTCACTTAGACATCTAATAAAATTTTACCATATATATATATATATATTTGTGTAGTCGGTTACAAAATAATATTATGATATATATAAATTGTGAAAAAATCTGATTTTTTTTCCATTAAGCTAAAAATATATGAAAATCTAATTGTAGCAAATATTAACTTTTAAGCTTTTGATACATAAGTGTTAATCATGTCACATTCCAGAATTGACAATCATCAATGTATTTCTTATTTAGGGTTTGGAAATGTACTCAAGATGACGTTTTTCAATGATTATAAATGGAGAACTACATAGATTTTCAAATCAAACTTAATTATACAAAGAGAAATACAATATTTATAAGATATACAAGAAAAATGTCAAAGAGTGAGATGAAAAATGTTGTTATGATTATGGTCATAATTATGGCAATGAATATGTTTATATTTGCTCTTGCCAATGAAACTTCTTCACTAACAACACCTGCACATGAAAATGCAGATAGTAGAATTGGTGTATTGCTTTGCCTTGGCAAGTGTGGTTTGAAATGTGCCAGTGACGTAGGAAATCCTACATCATTTGTAGGTTGTCTTACTACTTGTAGATTAAATTGTCATAAGAACTCATCACAAAATGCACACGATTGTACTACAAATTGTGCTTAATCTAAGTCCAATAATATTGGTATTGGTATGTTTATTCTTTCTCACTTTTATATTATATATTGGTATGATTATCAATCTAATACTAAAAATTAATACAGTTGGCCTAAATCATGATGTTTCTTACATATTGATATTTTATGTTTTGAGATCCACATAACATTAATGGAATCATGAATTCATGTTTGGAAATTTGCAAGGATAAATAATGTATATTACTACATGTATGTAACACTACAAAAATCAAAAATCAGTTGACCTAATTAACTGTATTATTACTTTTGGGGCAATAAATAAACTTTTTCTCTCTTTCTTATTATATGTATATGTGTGGGGGATGAGATCAAATGACACTAAGGTGTCAAATTAAACTTTGAAGATATATCTTGTCCATTTAATTAGTTTTGATCTCAAAGATTACGTTAATCCACTCAAAACTCATGTGATTCCCTCTCCCTCTTAAACTTTTTCTCAAGTCTAAGCATTAGATTGACATATGTGGCGACTATCTTTGAACACTCTTATTCTCAATCTTGAGCCAATTTTTATGGTGATAATATGAAATAAGAGATGAACAACAAAATATTGAAACCTTTCATGATGTCTCAGTGCTTTG
>JBBPBS010000207.1:8430279-8443522 GCA_037974835.1 Cicer judaicum | reverse complement strand
TTTTTCAATGATTATAAATGGAGAACAACATAGATTTTCAAATCAAACTTAATTATACAAAGAGAAATACAATATTTATAAGATATTCAAGAAAAATGTCAAAGAGTGAGATGAAAAATGTTGTTATGATTATGGTCATAATTATGGCAATGAATATGTTTATTTTTGTTCTTGCCAATGAAACTTCTTCACTAACAACACCTGCACATGAAAATGCATATAGTAGAATTGGTGTATTGCTTTGCCTTGGCAAGTGTGGTTTGAAATGTGCAAGTGACGTAGGAAATCCTACATCATTTGTTGGTTGTCTTACTACTTGTAGATTAAATTGTCATAAGAACTCATCACAAAATGCACATGATTGTACTACAAATTGTGGTTAATCGAAGTCCAACAATATTGGTATTGGTATGTTTATTCTTTCTCGCTTTTATATTATATATTGGTATGATTATCAATCTAATACTATAAATTAATACAGTTGGCTTAAATCATCATGTTTCTTACATATTGATATTTTATTTTTTCAGATCCACATAACATTAATGGAATCATGAATTCATGTTTGGAAACTTGCAAGGACAAATAATGTATATTACTACATGTATGTAAAATATTTTCACTTAGACATCTAATAAAATTTTACCATATATATATATATATATTTGTGTAGTCGGTTACAAAATAATATTATGATATATATAAATTGTGAAAAAATCTGATTTTTTTTCCATTAAGCTAAAAATATATGAAAATCTAATTGTAGCAAATATTAACTTTTAAGCTTTTGATACATAAGTGTTAATCATGTCACATTCCAGAATTGACAATCATCAATGTATTTCTTATTTAGGGTTTGGAAATGTACTCAAGATGACGTTTTTCAATGATTATAAATGGAGAACTACATAGATTTTCAAATCAAACTTAATTATACAAAGAGAAATACAATATTTATAAGATATACAAGAAAAATGTCAAAGAGTGAGATGAAAAATGTTGTTATGATTATGGTCATAATTATGGCAATGAATATGTTTATATTTGCTCTTGCCAATGAAACTTCTTCACTAACAACACCTGCACATGAAAATGCAGATAGTAGAATTGGTGTATTGCTTTGCCTTGGCAAGTGTGGTTTGAAATGTGCCAGTGACGTAGGAAATCCTACATCATTTGTAGGTTGTCTTACTACTTGTAGATTAAATTGTCATAAGAACTCATCACAAAATGCACACGATTGTACTACAAATTGTGCTTAATCTAAGTCCAATAATATTGGTATTGGTATGTTTATTCTTTCTCACTTTTATATTATATATTGGTATGATTATCAATCTAATACTAAAAATTAATACAGTTGGCCTAAATCATGATGTTTCTTACATATTGATATTTTATGTTTTGAGATCCACATAACATTAATGGAATCATGAATTCATGTTTGGAAATTTGCAAGGATAAATAATGTATATTACTACATGTATGTAACACTACAAAAATCAAAAATCAGTTGACCTAATTAACTGTATTATTACTTTTGGGGCAATAAATAAACTTTTTCTCTCTTTCTTATTATATGTATATGTGTGGGGGATGAGATCAAATGACACTAAGGTGTCAAATTAAACTTTGAAGATATATCTTGTCCATTTAATTAGTTTTGATCTCAAAGATTACGTTAATCCACTCAAAACTCATGTGATTCCCTCTCCCTCTTAAACTTTTTCTCAAGTCTAAGCATTAGATTGACATATGTGGCGACTATCTTTGAACACTCTTATTCTCAATCTTGAGCCAATTTTTATGGTGATAATATGAAATAAGAGATGAACAACAAAATATTGAAACCTTTCATGATGTCTCAGTGCTTTGATAGTAATCTTATATCATCCTCAATCTCAGCACAACAATGACTATGTTTTGATCACTTTTTATTTAACTAAATTTGTAATTGTCTGAAATTCACATATCAGATATTTTGTGATTTGTATTGAAACTTGATTTAATCTTAACTTTATGGAAATAATTGATTTCTTCTTGTTCAACAAAATTTTGAAATGAAAACCAAACCAAATGCAACTTACTTGATTGAATCTTAGCTCAATTATCAGCGCTTTTGAAATTATATCTACTTTTTTATGTCTATTTTATAATACATATTAAAGTATACTTATATATATATATATATATATATATAGACACGTCTATGTAAATTGGATTATATGATTAAAATCAATAATTGTTTTATCATTTTTGTTTAAAGAAAAAATATAGGCTAAATAGAGTTAGAACTTTAAAATAGAATTTAATATTTTCAAATTTAAAAATACAGTACTCACATAATAATTGAATACAATAATGCAAATTAAACATAACTCAGCAAGAATAGTGTATTATGATTAAAATAAAATTAATATTTATCAAATAAATAAAATCTTTGGTTATATAATTGAAGCATAGTTTATTTAAAAATACAAAACTAAAATTTGAATTTAATGGAAATTATATTTATTTATAATTTTTAACATAATTTGGTTTTTAATAAATCGTATACAATCATGTCTATTTATAGAGAGAAGAGATATAAATGTATAGCACAATTGTATTAATTAAATAAGTTGAATTTATTTTTTTTATCGGACTAAAACTATTGAGATAAAAGCAAAGTTTGCCAAATCGAAAATAAATATTAAACACAAAAATTTAACAAACATAATTTGTAATTAGTTATATATATATAAACAAAAGTTTACTAAATTTAATCGTATAAAATTGATAATTGAAATTCAAAGTCCTTGGCCCCTAAAATCCCAAGGAAAGAAGATGAACTCTAAGGCTTTGTCAGCCATTGAAGAAACGGAGAAAATTAAATGAAAAAATCATAGTGAAGAATCAGATGATGAAGGCTTGTACTTTATACGAAATTACACACATAGTGAGAAAATTTATTGTTTTTTCTATTAAGTTAGCAACGAGTTAAATTAAAATGTTAGTTGCAACCATTTTTAATATAATTAAAACAACACTCATTTTGTCTTACCGTTTTTATTATTATATTTCGTATCCTATCTAAATGATCCAACTTAGATTAATTTCTTACTCAATCATTTTAAAAATATAGTTCAACGATAATACAAGTGATAAAAGAACACGTCTAATATAATTTTCCAGTAGATAATTATATATATTAATATTTATTAAAATACTTTTAAAATTATAGATACTAAACTTAATATATAGGCTATGTTTAAAGGATGGTCTTCATTATGCATTTATTTGAAAAATTATTATTTTTGATTTGATGCATCATACCCACACATTTGATAGAGATTTATTTTTTGGCTCGACATTTGAGTTAGTGATGAATGTTTAGCAATTATTATTTCTTTAAAATAATATAGTAATTAGAAAAATGTAAAATTTAATATTTTATTAATTAACATTATAATTTTGACAAATTATTTGATTTCTCATATAGACCATTAATGATTAATATAATATTAACTTTATATTTATTAATATAATTTAATGCGTGGATATTTTTTTTACGTAGTACTTTATTTTTCTATTTACACAAAATCTTTAATGAGTGAAATATGATATAACACATTAAATTATAATTGGGTTGATCGAATTTTTAAATATGTTTTTAAAAGTTTAATATCCTACTATGTCATTAAAATATAACTACAATTTTAACATAATAATTCAATGAGTAAAACATAATATATGAATTAGTTGACTTTATATTTTCGAAAATATTCTACATATTCTTAAATGTGTGTTTATAAATCAATATATAATAATTACTCAAATAAACTCAATTGAAAATAATACTCTACAAACAAAATCAATAAGTTTTATTATTTTTGAAATTTTAAATCTAATTCACCTTAATAATAATAAATTATAGTCTATATATCTTGCGCAATCTGTGGGACACATTCTAGTTTTTTTTTTTTGCTTGTCAATTTTTAATTGGTTGTGTCTAGAGGCTGATATTTTAGTGGAGTGACCATCTAAAAAATTTTCACAACAAATTAAAAACTGAATATTTGATATCTTTGACAAAAAGTCAATATATCAAATCTCAAACTATTATTTATTTAGGTCTCTTTTAGTGTCATTGTAAAATATTTTCACTTAGACATCTAATAAAATTTTACCATATATATATATATATATTTGTGTAGTCGGTTACAAAATAATATTATGACATATATAAATTGTAAAAAAATCTGATTTTTTTTCCATTAAGCTAAAAATATATGAAAATCTAATTGTAGCAAATATTAACTTTTAAGCTTTTGATACATAAGTGTTAATCATGTCACATTCCAGAATTGACAATCATCAATGTATTTCTTATTTAGGGTTTGGAAATGTACTCAAGATGACGTTTTTCAATGATTATAAATGGAGAACTACATAGATTTTCAAATCAAACTTAATTATACAAAGAGAAATACAATATTTATAAGATATACAAGAAAAATGTCAAAGAGTGAGATGAAAAATGTTGTTATGATTATGGTCATAATTATGGCAATGAATATGTTTATATTTGCTCTTGCCAATGAAACTTCTTCACTAACAACACCTGCACATGAAAATGCAGATAGTAGAATTGGTGTATTGCTTTGCCTTGGCAAGTGTGGTTTGAAATGTGCCAGTGACGTAGGAAATCCTACATCATTTGTAGGTTGTCTTACTACTTGTAGATTAAATTGTCATAAGAACTCATCACAAAATGCACACGATTGTACTACAAATTGTGCTTAATCTAAGTCCAATAATATTGGTATTGGTATGTTTATTCTTTCTCACTTTTATATTATATATTGGTATGATTATCAATCTAATACTAAAAATTAATACAGTTGGCCTAAATCATGATGTTTCTTACATATTGATATTTTATGTTTTGAGATCCACATAACATTAATGGAATCATGAATTCATGTTTGGAAATTTGCAAGGATAAATAATGTATATTACTACATGTATGTAACACTACAAAAATCAAAAATCAGTTGACCTAATTAACTGTATTATTACTTTTGGGGCAATAAATAAACTTTTTCTCTCTTTCTTATTATATGTATATGTGTGGGGGATGAGATCAAATGACACTAAGGTGTCAAATTAAACTTTGAAGATATATCTTGTCCATTTAATTAGTTTTGATCTCAAAGATTACGTTAATCCACTCAAAACTCATGTGATTCCCTCTCCCTCTTAAACTTTTTCTCAAGTCTAAGCATTAGATTGACATATGTGGCGACTATCTTTGAACACTCTTATTCTCAATCTTGAGCCAATTTTTATGGTGATAATATGAAATAAGAGATGAACAACAAAATATTGAAACCTTTCATGATGTCTCAGTGCTTTGATAGTAATCTTATATCATCCTCAATCTCAGCACAACAATGACTATGTTTTGATCACTTTTTATTTAACTAAATTTGTAATTGTCTGAAATTCACATATCAGATATTTTGTGATTTGTATTGAAACTTGATTTAATCTTAACTTTATGGAAATAATTGATTTCTTCTTGTTCAACAAAATTTTGAAATGAAAACCAAACCAAATGCAACTTACTTGATTGAATCTTAGCTCAATTATCAGCGCTTTTGAAATTATATCTACTTTTTTATGTCTATTTTATAATACATATTAAAGTATACTTATATATATATATATATATATATATAGACACGTCTATGTAAATTGGATTATATGATTAAAATCAATAATTGTTTTATCATTTTTGTTTAAAGAAAAAATATAGGCTAAATAGAGTTAGAACTTTAAAATAGAATTTAATATTTTCAAATTTAAAAATACAGTACTCACATAATAATTGAATACAATAATGCAAATTAAACATAACTCAGCAAGAATAGTGTATTATGATTAAAATAAAATTAATATTTATCAAATAAATAAAATCTTTGGTTATATAATTGAAGCATAGTTTATTTAAAAATACAAAACTAAAATTTGAATTTAATGGAAATTATATTTATTTATAATTTTTAACATAATTTGGTTTTTAATAAATCGTATACAATCATGTCTATTTATAGAGAGAAGAGATATAAATGTATAGCACAATTGTATTAATTAAATAAGTTGAATTTATTTTTTTTATCGGACTAAAACTATTGAGATAAAAGCAAAGTTTGCCAAATCGAAAATAAATATTAAACACAAAAATTTAACAAACATAATTTGTAATTAGTTATATATATATAAACAAAAGTTTACTAAATTTAATCGTATAAAATTGATAATTGAAATTCAAAGTCCTTGGCCCCTAAAATCCCAAGGAAAGAAGATGAACTCTAAGGCTTTGTCAGCCATTGAAGAAACGGAGAAAATTAAATGAAAAAATCATAGTGAAGAATCAGATGATGAAGGCTTGTACTTTATACGAAATTACACACATAGTGAGAAAATTTATTGTTTTTTCTATTAAGTTAGCAACGAGTTAAATTAAAATGTTAGTTGCAACCATTTTTAATATAATTAAAACAACACTCATTTTGTCTTACCGTTTTTATTATTATATTTCGTATCCTATCTAAATGATCCAACTTAGATTAATTTCTTACTCAATCATTTTAAAAATATAGTTCAACGATAATACAAGTGATAAAAGAACACGTCTAATATAATTTTCCAGTAGATAATTATATATATTAATATTTATTAAAATACTTTTAAAATTATAGATACTAAACTTAATATATAGGCTATGTTTAAAGGATGGTCTTCATTATGCATTTATTTGAAAAATTATTATTTTTGATTTGATGCATCATACCCACACATTTGATAGAGATTTATTTTTTGGCTCGACATTTGAGTTAGTGATGAATGTTTAGCAATTATTATTTCTTTAAAATAATATAGTAATTAGAAAAATGTAAAATTTAATATTTTATTAATTAACATTATAATTTTGACAAATTATTTGATTTCTCATATAGACCATTAATGATTAATATAATATTAACTTTATATTTATTAATATAATTTAATGCGTGGATATTTTTTTTACGTAGTACTTTATTTTTCTATTTACACAAAATCTTTAATGAGTGAAATATGATATAACACATTAAATTATAATTGGGTTGATCGAATTTTTAAATATGTTTTTAAAAGTTTAATATCCTACTATGTCATTAAAATATAACTACAATTTTAACATAATAATTCAATGAGTAAAACATAATATATGAATTAGTTGACTTTATATTTTCGAAAATATTCTACATATTCTTAAATGTGTGTTTATAAATCAATATATAATAATTACTCAAATAAACTCAATTGAAAATAATACTCAGTTTACTAAATTTAATCGTATAAAATTGATAATTGAAATTCAAAGTCCTTGGCCCCTAAAATCCCAAGGAAAGAAGATGAACTCTAAGGCTTTGTCAGCCATTGAAGAAACGGAGAAAATTAAATGAAAAAATCATAGTGAAGAATCAGATGATGAAGGCTTGTACTTTATACGAAATTACACACATAGTGAGAAAATTTATTGTTTTTTCTATTAAGTTAGCAACGAGTTAAATTAAAATGTTAGTTGCAACCATTTTTAATATAATTAAAACAACACTCATTTTGTCTTACCGTTTTTATTATTATATTTCGTATCCTATCTAAATGATCCAACTTAGATTAATTTCTTACTCAATCATTTTAAAAATATAGTTCAACGATAATACAAGTGATAAAAGAACACGTCTAATATAATTTTCCAGTAGATAATTATATATATTAATATTTATTAAAATACTTTTAAAATTATAGATACTAAACTTAATATATAGGCTATGTTTAAAGGATGGTCTTCATTATGCATTTATTTGAAAAATTATTATTTTTGATTTGATGCATCATACCCACACATTTGATAGAGATTTATTTTTTGGCTCGACATTTGAGTTAGTGATGAATGTTTAGCAATTATTATTTCTTTAAAATAATATAGTAATTAGAAAAATGTAAAATTTAATATTTTATTAATTAACATTATAATTTTGACAAATTATTTGATTTCTCATATAGACCATTAATGATTAATATAATATTAACTTTATATTTATTAATATAATTTAATGCGTGGATATTTTTTTTACGTAGTACTTTATTTTTCTATTTACACAAAATCTTTAATGAGTGAAATATGATATAACACATTAAATTATAATTGGGTTGATCGAATTTTTAAATATGTTTTTAAAAGTTTAATATCCTACTATGTCATTAAAATATAACTACAATTTTAACATAATAATTCAATGAGTAAAACATAATATATGAATTAGTTGACTTTATATTTTCGAAAATATTCTACATATTCTTAAATGTGTGTTTATAAATCAATATATAATAATTACTCAAATAAACTCAATTGAAAATAATACTCTACAAACAAAATCAATAAGTTTTATTATTTTTGAAATTTTAAATCTAATTCACCTTAATAATAATAAATTATAGTCTATATATCTTGCGCAATCTGTGGGACACATTCTAGTTTTTTTTTTTTGCTTGTCAATTTTTAATTGGTTGTGTCTAGAGGCTGATATTTTAGTGGAGTGACCATCTAAAAAATTTTCACAACAAATTAAAAACTGAATATTTGATATCTTTGACAAAAAGTCAATATATCAAATCTCAAACTATTATTTATTTAGGTCTCTTTTAGTGTCATTGTAAAATATTTTCACTTAGACATCTAATAAAATTTTACCATATATATATATATATATTTGTGTAGTCGGTTACAAAATAATATTATGACATATATAAATTGTAAAAAAATCTGATTTTTTTTCCATTAAGCTAAAAATATATGAAAATCTAATTGTAGCAAATATTAACTTTTAAGCTTTTGATACATAAGTGTTAATCATGTCACATTCCAGAATTGACAATCATCAATGTATTTCTTATTTAGGGTTTGGAAATGTACTAAAGATGACATTTTTCAATGATTATAAATGGAGAACAACATAGATTTTCAAATCAAACTTAATTATACAAAGAGAAATACAATATTTATAAGATATTCAAGAAAAATGTCAAAGAGTGAGATGAAAAATGTTGTTATGATTATGGTCATAATTATGGCAATGAATATGTTTATTTTTGTTCTTGCCAATGAAACTTCTTCACTAACAACACCTGCACATGAAAATGCATATAGTAGAATTGGTGTATTGCTTTGCCTTGGCAAGTGTGGTTTGAAATGTGCAAGTGACGTAGGAAATCCTACATCATTTGTTGGTTGTCTTACTACTTGTAGATTAAATTGTCATAAGAACTCATCACAAAATGCACATGATTGTACTACAAATTGTGGTTAATCGAAGTCCAACAATATTGGTATTGGTATGTTTATTCTTTCTCGCTTTTATATTATATATTGGTATGATTATCAATCTAATACTATAAATTAATACAGTTGGCTTAAATCATCATGTTTCTTACATATTGATATTTTATTTTTTCAGATCCACATAACATTAATGGAATCATGAATTCATGTTTGGAAACTTGCAAGGACAAATAATGTATATTACTACATGTATGTAAAATATTTTCACTTAGACATCTAATAAAATTTTACCATATATATATATATATATTTGTGTAGTCGGTTACAAAATAATATTATGATAGTTTACTAAATTTAATCGTATAAAATTGATAATTGAAATTCAAAGTCCTTGGCCCCTAAAATCCCAAGGAAAGAAGATGAACTCTAAGGCTTTGTCAGCCATTGAAGAAACGGAGAAAATTAAATGAAAAAATCATAGTGAAGAATCAGATGATGAAGGCTTGTACTTTATACGAAATTACACACATAGTGAGAAAATTTATTGTTTTTTCTATTAAGTTAGCAACGAGTTAAATTAAAATGTTAGTTGCAACCATTTTTAATATAATTAAAACAACACTCATTTTGTCTTACCGTTTTTATTATTATATTTCGTATCCTATCTAAATGATCCAACTTAGATTAATTTCTTACTCAATCATTTTAAAAATATAGTTCAACGATAATACAAGTGATAAAAGAACACGTCTAATATAATTTTCCAGTAGATAATTATATATATTAATATTTATTAAAATACTTTTAAAATTATAGATACTAAACTTAATATATAGGCTATGTTTAAAGGATGGTCTTCATTATGCATTTATTTGAAAAATTATTATTTTTGATTTGATGCATCATACCCACACATTTGATAGAGATTTATTTTTTGGCTCGACATTTGAGTTAGTGATGAATGTTTAGCAATTATTATTTCTTTAAAATAATATAGTAATTAGAAAAATGTAAAATTTAATATTTTATTAATTAACATTATAATTTTGACAAATTATTTGATTTCTCATATAGACCATTAATGATTAATATAATATTAACTTTATATTTATTAATATAATTTAATGCGTGGATATTTTTTTTACGTAGTACTTTATTTTTCTATTTACACAAAATCTTTAATGAGTGAAATATGATATAACACATTAAATTATAATTGGGTTGATCGAATTTTTAAATATGTTTTTAAAAGTTTAATATCCTACTATGTCATTAAAATATAACTACAATTTTAACATAATAATTCAATGAGTAAAACATAATATATGAATTAGTTGACTTTATATTTTCGAAAATATTCTACATATTCTTAAATGTGTGTTTATAAATCAATATATAATAATTACTCAAATAAACTCAATTGAAAATAATACTCTACAAACAAAATCAATAAGTTTTATTATTTTTGAAATTTTAAATCTAATTCACCTTAATAATAATAAATTATAGTCTATATATCTTGCGCAATCTGTGGGACACATTCTAGTTTTTTTTTTTTGCTTGTCAATTTTTAATTGGTTGTGTCTAGAGGCTGATATTTTAGTGGAGTGACCATCTAAAAAATTTTCACAACAAATTAAAAACTGAATATTTGATATCTTTGACAAAAAGTCAATATATCAAATCTCAAACTATTATTTATTTAGGTCTCTTTTAGTGTCATTGTAAAATATTTTCACTTAGACATCTAATAAAATTTTACCATATATATATATATATATTTGTGTAGTCGGTTACAAAATAATATTATGACATATATAAATTGTAAAAAAATCTGATTTTTTTTCCATTAAGCTAAAAATATATGAAAATCTAATTGTAGCAAATATTAACTTTTAAGCTTTTGATACATAAGTGTTAATCATGTCACATTCCAGAATTGACAATCATCAATGTATTTCTTATTTAGGGTTTGGAAATGTACTAAAGATGACATTTTTCAATGATTATAAATGGAGAACAACATAGATTTTCAAATCAAACTTAATTATACAAAGAGAAATACAATATTTATAAGATATTCAAGAAAAATGTCAAAGAGTGAGATGAAAAATGTTGTTATGATTATGGTCATAATTATGGCAATGAATATGTTTATTTTTGTTCTTGCCAATGAAACTTCTTCACTAACAACACCTGCACATGAAAATGCATATAGTAGAATTGGTGTATTGCTTTGCCTTGGCAAGTGTGGTTTGAAATGTGCAAGTGACGTAGGAAATCCTACATCATTTGTTGGTTGTCTTACTACTTGTAGATTAAATTGTCATAAGAACTCATCACAAAATGCACATGATTGTACTACAAATTGTGGTTAATCGAAGTCCAACAATATTGGTATTGGTATGTTTATTCTTTCTCGCTTTTATATTATATATTGGTATGATTATCAATCTAATACTATAAATTAATACAGTTGGCTTAAATCATCATGTTTCTTACATATTGATATTTTATTTTTTCAGATCCACATAACATTAATGGAATCATGAATTCATGTTTGGAAACTTGCAAGGACAAATAATGTATATTACTACATGTATGTAAAATATTTTCACTTAGACATCTAATAAAATTTTACCATATATATATATATATATTTGTGTAGTCGGTTACAAAATAATATTATGATATATATAAATTGTGAAAAAATCTGATTTTTTTTCCATTAAGCTAAAAATATATGAAAATCTAATTGTAGCAAATATTAACTTTTAAGCTTTTGATACATAAGTGTTAATCATGTCACATTCCAGAATTGACAATCATCAATGTATTTCTTATTTAGGGTTTGGAAATGTACTCAAGATGACGTTTTTCAATGATTATAAATGGAGAACTACATAGATTTTCAAATCAAACTTAATTATACAAAGAGAAATACAATATTTATAAGATATACAAGAAAAATGTCAAAGAGTGAGATGAAAAATGTTGTTATGATTATGGTCATAATTATGGCAATGAATATGTTTATATTTGCTCTTGCCAATGAAACTTCTTCACTAACAACACCTGCACATGAAAATGCAGATAGTAGAATTGGTGTATTGCTTTGCCTTGGCAAGTGTGGTTTGAAATGTGCCAGTGACGTAGGAAATCCTACATCATTTGTAGGTTGTCTTACTACTTGTAGATTAAATTGTCATAAGAACTCATCACAAAATGCACACGATTGTACTACAAATTGTGCTTAATCTAAGTCCAATAATATTGGTATTGGTATGTTTATTCTTTCTCACTTTTATATTATATATTGGTATGATTATCAATCTAATACTAAAAATTAATACAGTTGGCCTAAATCATGATGTTTCTTACATATTGATATTTTATGTTTTGAGATCCACATAACATTAATGGAATCATGAATTCATGTTTGGAAATTTGCAAGGATAAATAATGTATATTACTACATGTATGTAACACTACAAAAATCAAAAATCAGTTGACCTAATTAACTGTATTATTACTTTTGGGGCAATAAATAAACTTTTTCTCTCTTTCTTATTATATGTATATGTGTGGGGGATGAGATCAAATGACACTAAGGTGTCAAATTAAACTTTGAAGATATATCTTGTCCATTTAATTAGTTTTGATCTCAAAGATTACGTTAATCCACTCAAAACTCATGTGATTCCCTCTCCCTCTTAAACTTTTTCTCAAGTCTAAGCATTAGATTGACATATGTGGCGACTATCTTTGAACACTCTTATTCTCAATCTTGAGCCAATTTTTATGGTGATAATATGAAATAAGAGATGAACAACAAAATATTGAAACCTTTCATGATGTCTCAGTGCTTTG